>JBBPBX010007618.1:0-13062 GCA_038048925.1 Garcialebias charrua | reverse complement strand
AAAAAAAGGAAATATGTTACTACACTTTGAGTTTTGTGATAAATTCCAAATTTGTTGTACCCAGGCAAAATATAATGGGATTATCAGAGCCTTTCCATTTCAACTTCAATCCATGGTGAGACAGGATTTAATACATTCCAAGGTTTCACCCTTTTTAAGGACACTTTATATTGCAGATGTAGAATTGTGTGATTTCAAATGTAATAATAAGTTAATGAGGAGCTGTTTATCGCAGTACTGTGCTACTGATGTACTTAAAAGGCAATATATCCTCAGAGATTTCAGTAAGGAACCAATTAAGAAAATTAGATCCAATTATTTATCTTTCCCTCTTCCATCCAAAATTAAAGAAGTACAATTCAAAATTATAAACAAAATTTATCCAACCAATGACTTTCTGAGACACGGGTTTAAAATGGATGTGGATATATGTGTTTTCTGTGAGAAAGTAACTGAGGATTTGGATCATCTGTTTTTCACATGTGAGTTTGTACAATAATAATAATGAATTCAATTTATAATGCGCTTTTCATTAGTGAAAATCTCAAAGTGCTACACACATTGAATGCTACACACATTCGTACACCGGTAGCGGCAGACTACCATGCAAGGTGCTTTCCAGTCCTACCGGGAGCAACTCGGGGTTAAGTGTCTTGCCCAAGGAAACAACGACACATGGTGTGGGGAACCAGGATTTGAACCGGCAACCTTCTGATCGGGGGACGACTGCCATTGCCATTACCATTAGGCCACGGCCGCCCCAATCCTTTTGGCAAAATCTTCACCAGTTTATCTGGGATCATGGGATGCATTTAACTAATTTTGTCATCCAAGAGATTAAATTTGGTGTCTTTATTAATGAGAATAGCATTGACTATGGTATAAATAATATTCTGCTGTTAGCCAAACATTATATACACAAGTGTCGCTTCATTAAAACCGTCCCTGATCTCACTCACTGGAAGAATGCGTTAAAGTTGTTTAATAAGTCCTTGTGTTTGGTGAAATCTAAAAATGCTTTTAAGTTGTCATCCTTTTTGAAAACATTTGATGTGTAAAATATGCCCTGTTCTTTATATTATAAATACAATATGCCCCCTTACGTAGTTTATTTTTTTATATTTATTTTTATTATTGTTAGCTTTTTTGTCTGAACAGTTTGTATTCATTTGACATGTAATGTGAACACATTGTTTATTTTATGGTACCGTTTTTGTATGATGTTGGCAAATTTTCAAAAAAAAAAAATATATATATATGTTGCCAAGATGGCTAACTTCCGGTACGTTTCCGGGTTGATGACGACATGTGAAAAGGGTCTATTCGCCTTATAATCTAGCTGCTTTTGCTACTTTTTGCCATCTTATTTTAACTTGTTAAAAAAATCTGTATGCCTTTTTTTAAATGATTGTCTATTGTTGTCACTGTTGTCATCATTCTTTGTTGAAACCAGGTCTCTCTTGTAAATAAATCCTCGAGACTCAATGGGATTAACCTGCCTAAATAAAGGTTGAATGAATGAAAAAAGAAATATACTAAACTAAGAATACACTAAGCACTACTAGCACAAAACAACACGCCAAACAACAGCAGCACGAACATGAGTCTGTGTGAGCAGATGAGGACGAATGAACACAGCAGCATGAAATAAATCAGCAGCATGAGATCAGCATGGATAGTCAGCACCACATATCAACAATTAAGTGGCGTTAGTGATTTTTTTCATAGTAATTTTCACAGTAATAATCCTGATAGCGATCATGAGTCTAACAGCCTCAGGGTAGAAGCTTGTAGCAACAATGTAGGGAGAGATGGAGGAAGAAGGGTGACACCTTTTCATCTCAGCTCCACTGCATTTGTTCACTCAGTCAGTCAATCAGTTATTACAGGGAGTTTTATACCAGAACAAATGAATATTCATCTGAATGAAGAGACCAAAGTTGTCTTTGAAATTCCATCCATCCATCCATCCATCCATCCATCCATCATCTTTACCCGTTTCTTCCATTTTTGGGTCACGGGGGTCGCCGGTGCCCATATCCAGCAATCACAGTGCGAGGGGCGGGGTACACCCTGGACGGGTCGCAAGTCCATCACAGGGCCACATAGACACAAACGAGACAAACAACCATTCACTCTCTCACTCACACCTATGGACAATTTAGAGTCACCAATCAGCCTAACATGCACGTTTTTGGTCTGTGGGAGGAAACCAGAGTACCCGGAGGAAACCCACGCATGCACGGGGAGAACATGCAAACTCCACCCAGAAAGGCCCCCGGACCGGGATTTGAACCAGCAACCTTCTCGCTAAGAGGCAGCAGCTCTACCAGTTGTGCCACCGTGCTTTATTACAAAAATAATATAACTAAAATCAACAACAATAACAAACTATTCAAGTCTTAATTCTCTGATCTAAGACAAAATTGACTCTTTGAGCAGGAATTATTTAAGTTTTATACATGCATGAATTTAGACAAATTTGATTATTTTAATAGTTTACTTTGGATTTTGATTGAAAGAAGTTATTTAATGTGATCAGATAAAGTCATTTATTATCACTGCAAGCCACGAAATGATTTATCAAGTTGTCAGCTAAGAATCATAATCAGAGGCATCATGTCACCAGGTTCTGCTGGTCAGTTTTTAGGGCATCACTCGTCTTTCTGGGGTTCTGCTGGTGGATCAGACCAGGATAGACCATGATAGGACTCGCTGTGAACTTCCCAAAGGTAGCTGAACGTGCTGGCTCCTTCCTCCAGCTGTCTAGTGCTAGCGTTAGCAGCATTCTCCATAGATGTGGAAGGATGGCAGTAGACTTGATCCTTCTTCCAAATTATTGTTTATTTGTTGCTGCAGTCTGCTTCCAAAAAATCCTCCTTCCTGATTCCATTCTAGGCAATCTGGGTAATAGAAAACATTATTTCATGCACTTTTCAAATGTTACCGAACTTTCAGTAACTTGAATTTTCACTTCTGATTCGGAGGTTCATTTCCTGTTGTGGGATCGGATTTTTTTTGTTTTTTAACTCAATATAATCATTGATTGCTTTTTAAAAAATTATTAGCTGTGTTTTGTGAGGGAAAACAACAACCACATATTAAATAATATTAACTTAGATGAAAAAGAAAATAATCAGATATTTTCTTGGGGGTGCTATGACTTTTCCAGGGGGAGCAATAGCATCCCCTAGCTCCCCCCTGGAGCCGCCTTTGACGGGACATTCACAGACACTGACCAGGAAAACAGCTAACGAAATGTGTCAGACAGCAGGTGTTCAAAGTAGGAGCTTTAGGAACAGTATTCAGATGTTTGTCCTTGCTCTGGTCTTTTGGGTTTAAAATATCAGGAATGTCAGGAAAACTATTTAAAATCATGAAATCTATTCCATTGAGCTTTCATTGTAAGTTTATATTCAAAAGTTCTTTAGCTGAGAAGTCCTTTAAACCTCGTTATTTAGGACAGGGGTTCCCAAACTTTTCCATGCCATGGCCCCACAAACAGCATTAGCTTCCGGCTGAGTTTTGTTATACTGGACTCAATTAGGTCTCTCTTGTAAATTAGTCCTCAAGGCTCAGTGAGACTAACCTGTGTGAATAAAGGTTGAAATAAACTCTGCCCACTTTAAAGCATCAACACACACTGTCTGGCCAAAAAACAAGTCACTACCTGGATTTAACAAAGCAAATAGGTACGAGCCTCCTATTGAATAATTACTGCATGGGCGATCATCTTTCAGGTGGCAACAAGTTATTTAACCCCTACTGGTGCAATGAGTTGCTTCTCATTTCTTAAACAACCATGTTGAAAGACACATTGTGTGGTCGTAGAAAAGATGTCAGTCTGTTTGAGAAGGGTCAAACCATTGGCATCAAGCAGAGAAAACATCTAAGGAGATTGTAGAAACTACTAAAATTGGGTTAAGAATTGTCCAATGCATTATTAAACACTGGAAGGATAGTGGGGACCCATTGTCTTAGAGAAAAAAAATGTGGCTGGAAAAAAATCCTGAGTGATCGTGATCGACGATCCCTTTAACGTTTGGTGAAATCAAATAAAAGAAAAACAACAGTAGCACTCAGGGCTATGTTTAATAGTGAAAGTAAGAGCATTTCCACTCTCACAATGTGAAGGGAGCTCAAGGGATTGGGACTGAAGAAAACCACTAATCAGTGAAGCTAACTGGAAAAAAGGCTTCAGTTTGCTAGTGAGCATAAAGATTGGCCTGTGGAGCAATGGAAGGTTATGTGGTCTGATGAGTCCAGATTTACCCTGTTCCAGAGTGATGGACACATCATGGTAAGAGAGGCAGGTGAAGTGATGCACCCATCATACCTAGCGCCTAGTCATCAATGCAAGATCTTGGTGTTAAATGAATGCAACACTGGATGGAAATAGATATTGACATTGCAGAAGCTTATCGAAACAATGCCACAGTGAATGCATGATGTAATCAAAGATAAAGGCAGCCCAATGAAATATTAGTGTGTGACTTTTTTTTTGGCCAGGCAGTGTACTTTACGATTGTTTTCATGGAACTCATTTTATGCGTCTGTTACAGCTTCATCAATCAATCCATCATCTTTGGTCACTTCTTTCACTCAGGGTAGCGGGGGTCAGTGTGTGTGAGTCGGGGAACACCCTGGACACAGACACTAACAACCATTCACTCTCTCTCACTCACACCTATTTAGAGTTACCAATCAGTCTAACATGCATGTTTTTGGTCCGTGGGAGGAAACTGGAGTACCTGGAGAAAACCCAAACATGCAAACTCCACCCAGAAAGGCCTCCGGCCAGGATTCAATCCAACAACCTTCTCTTTGAGAGGCAACAGCTCCACTGAGCCACCTTTATCACAGCTGTCTTGTACCTGCTTTAAAAACAGCCTTTTGCCACAGATGTAGAGATTTTTTGTTCCAACCTCAAGTGGGACAGCACTAAAACAAACTAACAAACAAACTCAGAGCCATGAAGTTTATGTTTATGTTTATTAAATTTGTTCTTTTTTTTTTTTACAAAAGAAACAATACAAGACAATCTCATAAATGATAATGTACAAAATATAAAAAAATGAAAGGTAGCAGAAAGAAGAATAAATCTTATTATATCTGCCCCTTACTTCCAACAATCAGATTAAACAATAATAATCAACCATGTAAACAATAATAATCTTCAACCAACTTTTTCCAACAATCAGATTAAACAATAATAATCTTCAACCAACAGTACAAAATGACTAACTCTTTCTAATTTTCTAACTAATACAATACACATTACGCTATTTCATATATATTTTTTAACACATTTGTTTTGATCATTTTCTTAAATGTAAACATTGACTTGGCATTTTTAACTACATTCTCCAAGCCATTCCATAATCTAATTCCCTGGATTGAGGTAGAACGTCCCTTCAAACTAGTTCTGAATTGTGGTTTTACAAACATCTCTGTCCCCTTAAGATTATAACAACTTTGTCTTTTAACAAAATGCATTTGGATATTTAAAGGTAATGCATTATTTTGAGCCCTATACATAACTGATAAAATATTATAGTCTACCAAATCATGGAACTTCAATAACTTCAGTTGATAAAATAATGTACTTGATGGATGACAGTAATGTTTTCTAGTGATAATTCTTACAGCTCTTTTCTGTAATACAAAAATAGGCTTTGTGATTGTTTTACACGCATTCCCCCAAACATCAATACAATAGATTAAGTGTGGAACAATGATTGTGTTATACAACAAATACAGAGCTTTATCATTCAATAGGTCTCTGACTTTGTACAGTACTGCAATCGATTTAGCTATTTTTATTCTTACAGAATTTATGTGTTGTGTCCATGTCAGTTTGTCATCAATGATAACACCCAAAAACTTCACCTCATTCACTCTACAACCCAGCTGGCATTCGACCGACATTAAACGTTTAAATATGGTTGAAATAGCGTCAGTTTAAGAAAAAACATTCATTCAACATCAAAACAATGTTGAACACCAAACCATTGAAATGGTGTTGTTAAAGTGAGACTAAACCCAGGTTGAGACGGTAACTCCTCCCCCAGGCCATTTTCAAAATTTCTCTCAAAATGGGCGTGTCACTACCTGCAGGGGAGGAGGTTGTGGGTTGTCCTGTGTTCACGCCCCCTCTAGTGGTGAACTCTCACCCCTCCCCAAGTTTAGATTTCAAAATGGCGGATAGTCGCGTCTTCAGTAAGTAAATGCCTAAACTTGTACTAAAATAACAGTTCTAAAATGTTGTTGCGTGTATTTAATCACACACAGCTTAAGCGTATGCTTCTGAACACATGAAAAACCTGTGTTTAGCTGCATGGCATGAGGTGTACGGTTGTGTTTTTGTCTTTGTTTGGATCACAACGGAGTTGTAGTCCAGCTGCAGTGACTTTAATTCACCACATCTTATTACTTAGCACATTACAAAAGTAACGTTTCATAATATATTTTATTTTAAAATATTGATTTCATCTACCCTCGTTTTTTTGACGTTTTGGCTTAATTTTAATATGCAACCTAGAACTGAACACACGTTGTTTTTTGAATTGACTATAAATGAGCACTAAACAGTGGTAAAATATTTTATTTGTTTTCCAAAGATCCGTGTTTAGAAACATTCTATAAGCTTGTATGATATATTTGTTAGGACGTGCATACAGTATATGTTTAAGCTATGTGTCAGCTAATCAAAACTGAGCACAGCTGGTAAGATTTATGAGAAATTATATTTTTTCAATGCAAACCAAACAAATTGCAATGAATTTAACAATACTGTATCCTTTCAAATGTTTTTTTCAGAGAACTGTGATGACTCAAGCAGAGGTGGGGACTCGAGTCACGTGACTTGGACTCGAGTCAGACTCGAGTCATTAAAATCACGACTTGAGACTTGACTTGAAAAAATGCTGAAAGACTCGGACTTGAATTAGACTTGCATGCCATTGACTTGGGACTTGACTTGACTTGAAGCTTTTTACTTGAAAAGACTTGATATTTTAGTCAAGTCAAAATTTTAAAACACGTTATAAAGTGGCCGCATTAATTATTTTCACTCATTCCATATTAACAGTCAGGCGCATTAACAGTCAGGCGCAGACCGGGCACCCCACACTCCGTATGTATGTGTGTGTGCGTGGCTTTGAAAAAAAACAACGCAAGCTACAGCTGAGGGACCAATATCAGAGTCAGAGTCAGAGAGAATTTATTGTCATTTGCACCGCATGTAGTACATGTGTTGAAAACGAGATTATGTACACAGGGTCCCAGTTACATCCAACAACAAATGCAAGAGAAATACAATAATAACATCTAGGATTAACTAAGAGAGACATCACATCAGCTAGTAATACACTAAGCCCTAATGTAGTAGAAAAACATCATTATAAACAGCAGCACGAACATGAGCAGATGGTCACAGATGAACGCAGCAACAAGAAACAGATCAGTACAGTATCAGTATGATGTGACCTTTTGCAGTGTTTATTCTTATTATTTATTTATTCATGAGTCTGACAGCCTCAGGGTAGAAGCTGTTTCTCAGTCTAGTGGTTCTACATTTGATGCTCCTCAACCTCCGTCCCGAGGGGAGTGGTGCAAAGAGTGAGTGTGCTGGGTGAGTGAGGTCTTTCATGATGCAGGTGGCTCTTTTTCTGCATCTGGAGGTGTAAATGTCTGTGATGGTGGGGAGACTGACTCCCACAGACTTCTGTGCAGCCTTCACCACTCTCTGCAGAGCTTTTCTCTCTGCAACTGTGCAGCCTCCATGCCACACATTGATACTGGAGCACAGGACGCTCTCCACTGCACACCTGTAGAACGAGGTGAGGACTGGGCTTCTCAGACCGGCTCGTCTCAGCCGTCTGAGGAAGTAGAGTCTCTGATGACCTTTCTTGATCAGGCTGGTGGTGTTATTGCTCCAGCTGAGGTTATCATTCAAGTGTACACCCAGGTATTTGTAGCTGGAGACCACCTCCACCGCAGATCCACCTATATACAGTGGGGTGTGGGTGTGTTTGTTCCTTCTGAAGTCCACAATCATATGCTTCAATATGCTTCCACAAGTAGTTTCTTTTGGGTACACAAGTTATGAGCATTCACAAAGAGCGGTAAGTAGCACTTTTATTTTGTTGTGAGATAGTTGACTTTAGCTAACAGCTAACTTCGTGTTAGCATGTGTACTCCGGGCTACATGTTAGCTCAGGAAGCCGGTGGATAGTGAACTGTTTTGTCTGTTATAACTTTTCAAATGGCGGCGTGACGGTCGCATGTTGCACAGAACCCAACAACATGTTTTTATCAATACTGATATGTGAAATTGGCTGTAGATTTAACCCTACTTGGCCAGACATATTTATTATACCCTCACATCCAAATTCAAAACCACTCCACTTTATTTGCAATGTTTTTGAGTTTTGCATGTGGTTTATTTTTTTTTAAACAGACCAAATACAGTGACTGTCGCAATTTAATTTTGTGTTTAGAATATCTGGCCTATATTTACGGAGGACTGAAACTAACATATGGTACTTAGAAATAAAAGCAGAAAAATAAATTCACCTGACCTTCCTGATTTTACTTGTGATACACTTCTTATATACTTATTTAATTTTTTGAAAACTATGATTGTTTTAGTGTTAATGTTTATTTATGAATAGTAAGAGTAACTTAAGTCAAATGTAATTCATGAATGGCTGTAATTTATTTTCTGACATTTGTTTACTTCTGACAGATTTGAAGAATAGATGAACAAGAGGATAAATGAACCTCTACAGCCTTCCATATCAAAATTTCTGGACACTTGTGCTGGGCAGTACAGTATGACTCATCCACAGCAGAAAGCCATCACCAATGCCTTACTACATGATTTGATCTTTGATTATGTTATGGGTGGAACACCATGTGTTGGGAAGTGAAGACACAAAGACGGAGGTTACACAACAAGTTAAAAGTAACGACTGTATTTGGTGTACATTTTCTGTGTTTTTATTTATTTACTGTCTAAAATTATAATAAGGGCTCTTTTGCCGCTTTTAATTTGATGTTTTGTCAGAGCTGATCCTGGAAGACAGAAGAAGGATGTCCAGACCTGTCAGCACTACAGCTAAGTCATTACATAGGCATGTACATATAGGCATGATTATATATTTAGAGATTCATCATGGGTATGTTTTTTATACGTTGTGTTCTGTTGCACATGTTCTATCATTTGAGATAAATACAGATTTTAAAAAGAACAAATGGTCTATTATTTACATTTTATGTATACATTAATTGCAAATGTTAAAAAAAGGGGGGGGGGAGAACGACTCGAAATGACTTGAAATTAAAAGTTCCTGACTTGAGACTTGACTTGACTTGGACCGTCGTTGACTTGAGACTTGACTTGACTTGGACCGTCGTTGACTTGAGACTTGACTTGGACCGTCTTGACTTGAGACTTGACTTGACTTGCAACACAGTGACTTGGTCCCACCTCTGGACTCAAGCACCAATGCAGCAGCCACGCAGAGTAAGACGATCCCATGATGATGCAGAGAGTCTCGGCCAGAGCTGCTGCTTCTCCTGAGACCTGCATCCACGACAATGTTGGTACAGCTGAGACCCTGGTGTTTGTTTCTGGCTGGCAGGTGCAGCATCTTGAAGGTGGTTGGGACTGCTTTCTCTTCTGTCCACTGCATCCATACAGACGAGCTGGAGGTGGTGTCCCGTGTGACACGACACAGAAACTTTTGTTGTTTTGAATTAACTTACTGTTAATAAAATGAATCATAAACAACTAGTTTTTGTAATCAATTTCTTTCTTTACAGACCTCTGTATTGATAAATACATTTCCAAGTCATACATCAAAGTCAAATTTAAAAGTCAACTTTATTGTCCAAACTGCAATATGTACAGAACATACACAGGATTGAAATTGCATTTCTCTCAGATGCATGCATAATTTAAACAAACATTTAATAAACATGTTTACATCAGCAATTTTTACAAAGTAATGTTTAAATTTAATATAAATTATAATTGTTTCAGGTGTGCAAATATTAAATATTGTAAAACAAAAGAAACAAAGTGCAATAATCAATTAGAGTAATCCAAATTGTACATTATTAAAAAAGTTATAGGAAGCATACATTTTTAAACGTTAAAATTTAAAAGTTTCCTGTACTTGAATTTATGACTTATAAAAAAATCCCTTTCTGACATAGGTTATGGCCAGATGTGAACAGGTGGGTGTGTACACCTGTGTTACAGACCACCCAGGTGCCCAGTCCACACAGGGTTAGAAGAAAACATAAATAATAATTTAACACAAGCACATAGTAATTTACATAAAGGGTATCCTATTCTAAAAGAAGTTCACAGAACCAGATGCGAAGTGCCAAATGTGTGACATGTATTTCAAATTCAGCGGAAGATGATGCAGAGTCTCGGCCAGAGCTGCGTCATCTCTTGAGACCTCCATCCACGACAATGTTGGGTGCAGCTGAGACCTTGGTGTTTGTTTGTGGATGGCAGGTGGACCATCCTGCGGGTGGAGCATCCTGAAGGTGGTCTCGAGTGTTTGGGACTGCTGCACGGCTCAGATTCCCTGGATGTGGAACGCCTCATATGGAGCTAAAAAACAACAACACATTTTTAATCACCTTACAAAAAAACATACTTGAGAAACATTACTGTTCTATCACTTTGTTGACCTGTCAAACAGATGACCCAGTGCAAAATAAATACTGCTGCACAGATTATTATTATTATTTTACAAATACCTTGATCCACAACATTATTTGCAACAAAAGAACGCAGGTGCTGTGCGAATTTCTGTTCCCCCGTGAGAATCTGTTCCCCCTGTGTCGGGAGCGCGCACCCTTTCTCTCAAATAATGAAAAAACAACAACAACAAAAACCCAGACATTAACTATCAAAAAATAGCAGCTAGAAATAATTTTTCTCCAGTCATATTTTTAATTTGAATGAGATTTAGCCTACCACAAAGCCTACACTTATCTTTGCAGGAAGTTTTCTTGTCCTCTATCAGCTGCTTCCAGCCTTCTATATTAGTAATAAAAATTATAAATAGGCTATATATGATGTGTTGGTGGCTGATACTTTGTATTTGTCAGACTAGATTCTGTCGGAGATAAATAAATAAAAAACCTGTACAGTAGTCTACACCCCACACTCTAGACCAGGTTTATTTATTTAGTGGAGGTTTTATATTTATTTATTTATCACCAGGAGCTGTCGATTAAAATGAGTTTCAGAACTCAGATGCGCCTCACGGTCGGATCCCGACACAGGGGGAACAGATTCTCAGGGGGGAACAGAGCATTTAAACACAACTACAACACAAACTAACGTTGATCAGCAACAGATGAAAACGCCACGACCTTATGTGGGGCCACACCGAAGCAAAGCTGCAGGTCGCAAACACAGCACATGAAGAAACACGTCATATACTCAAAAGATAAATTATGGAATGAAAGGTGTAAAATGGTACTCACCTCCAAACGGATTGTACCCTGATGGTGTAAGGGTGGGTGAACATCAGTTTGAAGAGCTATTCTTGGAACAGCTTCACTCATCAATGCTAATGCTATGTTGCTAATCGCTAATCCAACCCCTGAACTCTGGAGGGGGAGTGACCTTCTCGGGGGAGTGGCTCCAGTTTTATATTAAGGCAGGAGACGATGTGACGTCACAACGGAGCAGACATGTCACAACAGAGCATTTGAGCTAATAGTAAAATTAACGTGCAATAACCTCTGTTCAACCCATAGGGCTACCGTGAACACGTTTTTAGACCAAATATTGCCGATTTTAACTAATACGCACAAATACATGAAAATTTACACAGAAATAGTGCTCTGAAACTTTTTATACACATTCTAGGGAGTTTATCAGCTAAAAAAAGTTAATTTTGGGTTTAGTCGCTCTTTAACTCACTATGGATTCACCTTTGAAATATAAACCAGTTTTGAGTTGTATGTATTATCAACATTATTTTTCACAAACGTGACTAAAAGATTTTGCTGGAATATGTTAGTTGAAAAATAACCTTGTTCCAACATCCAATCAATGTTGATTAATTAACCGTTGGAAAAGTGTTGACACATGAATAGTGATGCAATGTTGAAACCTCAACTATGAATCTAATGTTTGAGTTCTTCAACCCTTTTTATTTTCTCCCGGCGTCTTTTCGGAACTTTTTTTTTCTTCTTTTTTTTTGTATGGTGAACGGTGTGCGCATTAGATGGCGGTAATACACCGGAAGATTGTAAACTGCTGCAAAACCTCACAGAAGAAGAAGAAGAAAGGTGTGCGCATGCGTGATGTGGATGCATCGTCTATCTTCTTCATAGAGGCTTTGCGCGGGCTAGCAGCTACAACAACAGTAAGTAAAGTTTTGTAAATCACATTAGTTAATAAACCCGTGACAAACTTTGAACGATTATTTTGGGGCATACAGTCAACCGCAGAATTTACCAACGGCTTTACTAGCTGTGCCGATATTTTAGCTAGCTAGCGGTCCGAGCTACCTAGCTCTGACTGCTAGCGTGCGGAGCCAGAAACAGACAGACACATGCATGTGGCCATGGTAAGACACTTAATCAAATATTCTCATTCATCTCTGTCTTCTTTGCAGAACAGAATGAGGCATGGTGATCTTAAACTGTTCTTCTGCTTCATGTGTAGGCAGATGAGGCCTACCACATCGGGCCTTCTCCTTCCCAACAGAGTTGCCTCTCCATGGAGAAAGTTTTAGAAGTGGCCAGGAGGTCAGGGTCCCATGTGAGGAACACGACACGACACTCAGGCCACTTTTTCTCCTTAAAGTCATAAAGAACGTTTCATCCTCCATCTTTAAAAAAATAATAATTTCCACCTTTCTCTTCATTAAACGTTACACGTTTGTGTTTACAGGCAGTCCATCCTGGTTATGGCTTCCTGTCAGAAAACAGAGTTTGCAGAAGCTTGTAAACAGGAAGAAATCATCTTCATCGGACCGCCTTCTTCAGCCATCCGAGACATGGGCATCAAGAGGTGAC
>JBBPBX010007617.1:38179-64710 GCA_038048925.1 Garcialebias charrua | reverse complement strand
ACCAGTATTTACAGTTCGACTCCCATCACCCTCTGGAGCACAAGTTAGGAGTCATCAGGACTCTGTATCACAGAGCAGACAGCGTCCCCACTAACTTAGGAGCCAGACAGAAGGAGAAATCACACACAAAACAGGCTCTAGGGAAATGTGGATATCCTAACTGGGCCTTCCTGAAAGCAGAGAAGAAACCCAAACAGGACTCCAGCCAGCCATCAGGTGAAAAGAAGGAACCCAGACCCAGACCAGTGGTCATTCCGTATGTTGCGGGAGTTTCAGAGACATTGAGACGTTTATTCTCTAAACACAACGTCCCAGTGGCTTTTAAACCCCAAAATACATTACGGCAAAGACTGGTTCATCCCAAAGATCCAGTCCCCCGGCACAAACAGAGTAATATTGTGTATGCTGTTCAGTGTCAGGAGGGCTGTGATCAGTCTTATATCGGGGAAACTAAACAGCCACTGGCCAAAAGGATGGCCCAGCACAGAAGATCAACATCATCAGGTCAGGACTCTGCAGTCTACACTCATCTCCACGCCAGCGGTCACTCTTTCAAGGATGAAGATGTTCACATCCTTGATAGAGAGGAACGATGGTTTGAGAGAGGAGTAAAGGAGGCCATCTTTGTGAAAAGAAACCGTCCATCATTAAACAGGGGTGGAGGCCTCCGGGTTCAACTGTCCCCCTCTTACAATGCTGTTATTGCTAGTATCACTCAGCCCTCTGTGAATAGCAAACAACCATCAGGGTGCTAATGATCCATTGTTAGGCTGATGGCCCTCCTTGATCATGTGAGCAGCTGGTTTCAGGCTGTCATCAGCCAACTGGTTGTGCAACACTGTGGGAGGGTGCTATTTATAAGACTGAGCTGAACACAGCAACTCAGACTGAGGAAGTCTTTCGGACGAAAGACGAAACGTTTCTACATTTTTTTTTTTTTTTTGCTTTGTTTTGTTTTATTTTTTGAATGTCCAGAGGACCAGACTTAGCTTTTTTAGACTTCTTTATGTTGTCTCCTCCTGGAATGCTGAAATTTCCTAGGAGCCTTGCAATGCAAAATCATCTAGGTGCCCTGCCTGCATTATTATGGAGATGTTAATGCTTCTCCTGGCCCCTGATTGGTCAGCCACTGCACTGATAAGCCTTGGTTGCCTTCAGATATTTATACCCCATGGCTGCCTGTCTCCTGAAGATCTGATGTTTTGTGGCTCTGTGTATGGCTGTGCGTGACTCTTTGTTAAAGGACAACACCCACCATGTTTTCAAATTTCACCGGCATTAATAAGTAGTTTTGACTTTAGAAATAAAACAGCAAAGTTTTTTTGGTATAGTAGAGTAATAACGCTAACTGTGTTATTTCATGATTTTCATGAGATTTTAGCACCAGATCCGGCAAACTCTGCCCCTCTCCATATATGGGCCACTCACGTCACTAAAGTGACCGCCCCCCTGAATGCATGCATATGACTCTGTGCATCACCGTGCTGACTTCATCGCGTTGCAGTGTTTTGTGTTCAAAACACTTTAAATTGGAAGACTACGAGTCAGCAATGATGCAGGCATTTGGATTTAAGGGGAAAAGAGGTACCAGACTGAAGGAAGACGCTGTGCCAACTGTCCATGCAGTTCCACCGTGCACCGGACCTAGAAAACTGGAGTCATCTCCCTCCGAGGACCGACCACTGAAGAAGGCCCGCACCTCCACAGTCGTGAGAAAACGGGAGGTATTTCGGGTAAGACTTTGCTCAATTTAACATCAGAACAGAATGAATAATAGAGCAGGCTTTTAAATGTACCGTAGTTTGGTAATATTCACGCCACTTTTTCGTGAAAATCTGTGTCGCAAGTCTGTGGCTAGTTAGCATAATGCTAATGCTAGTTAGCATAACGCTAATGCTAGTTAGCATAACAGTCTTCGTTTTTCTCTCGGCATTACATTGCACTGAAATAATAAACATCCCCCAATGTCTTAGTTAGGCACAAACGTAACTGTGAAGTGTGTACAACTCTACAGTGATTAATAAAAAATATTAAAACAAAAATGACTGGTTATGACAGTGTGGCAAAGTCGGAATGTAAGATCAATTGCAGGTGGACAAGGGAATGTTTGGTGAACTTCTTTTAAACCTAAAGCAGAAGTTATGTTATTGGCAACTTTTTTACATTTGTTATTGCTATTTTTAAACATTTGCAATAGTGTAATGACATGAAACTGGTGAAAAATAACAAGAAATGATCATTTTAGTCATACTCATTATTGTCTTTGATTAATTTGTTTTTCCTACATTAAAATGTCCATCACTGTGGCCATAATGATTTTGTAGCCAACATATTGGGTGTTAAATTGCACAGGGAAAACATGTCCACATATGTCATAAGTGCAGGAATGCAAAGCACACTGATTGACTGCCAGTTAGCTGCACTAAACCTGTGTTGGAATGCAATCTCTCTTAGTTGTTAATTTATTTCAGTAATGCTAATGATCTATTGTTACAATTCCTTTTTCATTTATTTTGTATCTGTACTCTGATACAGATACTAAGTGAGTCCAGAGAAATGTTTGAATCCAGAGAAGTACCTGTCACACCTGATGAGGAGGTGGGAGCAATCAGCGGGGAAGAACCTTTTCCATCTCCCTTGCCCCCGGACTGTGTCTGTAGCTGTGCAGGTGTTTGGACCTGAATTGAGTTCTCCCAGACCATCATATAGGAGCAAAGGTTTGTATGTTCTATTTGGTCTTAAGTAGAGAAGTACATGTTGTAGCTATCTTTTTTGACATTGAGAAGGCATACGATATGCTGTGGAAGGATGGGTTGCTAATTAAACTATGTAACTCGGGTGTTTCGGGTCGAATGTTGAAATGGATCAAGGACTTTTTGTTGGACAGAACTATCCAAGTTAAAGTAGGAGAGTGCTATTCTCAAAAATACTCTGCTGAAAATGGGACACCCCAAGGAAGTATACTGAGTCCTCTACTATTCTCTCTGATGATCAATGATGTGTTCTCTGAACTTGGAAATGAGATGGGCGTTTCTCTTTTTGCAGACGACGGAGCAATTTGGAAAAGAGGAAAAAACTTGAAATTTCTTGTTAAAAAAATGCAGGAGGCTATTACAAAAATAGAAGAATGGTCGTATAAATGGGGAGTAACATTTTCAACTGAAAAAACTAAACTAATGTTTTTCACAAGAAAAAGAAATGAATACAGATTGAAACTCAAACTCTACAACCAGGAATTAGAGAAAGTACCGAATATTAAGTTTCTGGGGATGTGGTTGGATGAAAAACTAACATGGAACTTACACATTCAAAAAGTCCTAGAAAAATGTAAGAAAGCTCTGAATATAATGAGGTGCTTAACAGGAAGTGGATGGGGTGCAGACAGAATTGCATTAAAAAATATTTATACTGGATTGATAAGGTCAATATTAGATTATGGATGTGTGGTATATGGATCTGCAGCAGATACTGTTCTTGGAAACCTTGATCGCATACAGTATCAAGCATTACGGATTTGTACAGGAGCTGTCAAAACAACTCCAGTGGCGGCTCTACAGGTAGAAATGGGGGAAATGCCATTAGAGTTAAGAAGATCCCAGCTATCAATAACCTACTGGGCAAATTTGCAGGGACATAATCCGCTTCATCCAACACATAGCACCTTAAAACCCTGCTGGGAGAAAGAGAGGAAAAAATTAAAAACCTTTGGATGGTCAGTAGAACAGACAGCTGCAGAACTCGGAGTGGCTCACCTGGTTATTAGCCCAACTGTACCGTTACCGGTAATACATCCGTGGATTCTCCCTGAAGTAAAAACTGACTTTTCATTACTTGAAAAGAAAAAAGATAAGAAATCCAGTTTGGATCATCATACTGTACAGAGTTACATAAATAGCTATTATAACTACGTTCAGATTTATACAGACGCATCCAGAGATACACAAAACAGGACAGGAGTAGCATTTGTTGTTCCAGAATTTCAAATCTCAACAAACAAAAGAATTAATGACAGATTATCAGTGTATACAGGGGAACTGCTGGCAATACTTTTAGCAGTGCAATGGATAGAGGATATTAGACCACTGAAAACAATAATATGTTCGGATTCGAGCTCATCTTTGCAAAGTTTATATGAAAATAAGTCAGAGTGTAGACCAGACATTCTTTTAGAAATTCTTCAGACAATGTACAGAATACAGAATATGGGACTCGTAGTTGAATTTTTGTGGGTACCGGCTCATATCGGAGTAAATGGTAATGAGTTGGCAGATAAAGCAGCAAAAGAAGCAACAAGCCATATTAATGTTGATATGGATCTTACTTTCAGTAAATTAGAAATTAAAAGCATCATCAAACTAACATTAAAGGAAAAATGGCAAAAACAATGGGAGGAGGAACGCAAAGGTAGATGGTTTTATAAAATACAAAGGAAAGTTGGAGAAATGAGAAGTGGGAGGAAAAACAGAAGAGAGGATATAATACTCTCAAGACTCAGAACTGGACACACTAGGTTGAACAGCACAATGTTTAAAATGGGGAAAACTGATACAGGAAATTGTGGCTTCTGTGGCCAGGAAGAAACGGTTGAGCATGTTATGCTACACTGTAATAAATATGTAAAGGAAAGATATATGCTTATTCAAAATCTTGAACTTATTCAAACAAGATACAAATTATCAGAAGTGCTAAGGGAAGATAGATGTTATCCGTTGGTATTGCAGTTTCTTCGAAATACTAGTTTATTTGGTAGGATTTAATTACTCTTTGCAGTTTTGGTTTATTTTACTTTATTTTATTTTTTTTAATTTTTTAATTTTTTACCTTTTCTCTAAGTGTTTCTTTTATTTCTGTTGGAAAAAAAAAAGAGAAAAAAAAGAAAAGAAAAAAAAAACATATATATATAGATATATATATATTTCTTTTTTATTTTTTATTTTATTTTTATTTTACTTTTTATTTTATTTTATTACTATTTTTTAATTTTTAATTCTAATCAGTATAGTTGAGTCAGTAGAATCCTGATCCACACTCCTTACCAGTTGGTGGCGGTAATGAACCATTAAGTTGGTTGCCAACCGCCAAAAAACACCACACCTCCTCCTCCTCCTCCTTTCTTCCTTTTCCGCTGTGCCCTGATGCGACGTGGAGCTAGGTTTGCCCGGACCTGAGACAAAATCCAAATCCATCCTTGCTAAAGGCACCACCGAACCTCGCCAAAATGACCGAGCAGATGACAGTGAGGGGGACCCTAAAGGGGCACAGTGGATGGGTCACCCAGATCGCCACTACGCCTCAGTACCCCGACATGATTCTGTCGGCTTCCCGAGGTGAGGCTTCCCCCCGCTGCCGGCTCCGCCAACATGGCTACAAGTTTTTTATTTTTTTTATTTTTACAAAGCCTAAGTTGCTCGTTTGCTCAATGATTTCAAAAACGTTTGCATGTATTCTGACGTGTTCACTGAAGATATTTGTTGATGAGAGCACAGCTCCTGTAGCTCTACACGAGGCTGCTCATGATGGATGTGGTAATCATTATACCTGTCTCCCAGGTGTGGAACCTGGCCAACTGCAAGCTGAAGACCAACCACATTGGTCACACTGGCTTCCTGAACACAGTGACTGTATCTCCTGATGGTTCTCTGTGTGCGTCTGGTGGAAAGGTAATCCTTGTAGACTTCAACTGTGAAGTTTTTACTCCTAAGCTTTAGAAGCACAAAGAAAGTTTTCAGTTTTCTGCAGTGGTGGAAAACTCCACATACATCTGTTTTTTTAATGATGACAAATGGTTGCCTTTTTCTGATTAGTATTTGAACTTGCCAAGATCATTGTCCAGCATTATGTGAATATGTGATCATGAGTGTTTATATACAATATCTGTCTATAGGCACCGGGTGTGAACGTCAAACATTAATTCTCCAGGGCCTTGGCTGTTTGGTCTGTTGCTGCATGTGGTTGTAGTGAGTGCTGCTACAGTGTTCATCAGACATTGTAACAAGCCCTGAACCACAAGTGGGACATTTCTACTGCTAAGGTAAAAGTTTTTCATTAGCCACTTATGGCTGGTTGGGTGCTGTCAATGCTGCTCTGCATATTGTTGTGGTGTTCTGTTTAAAGTAACTTGTATTTTTTATTTTAGGACCTGTGCCAGTGGGTAGCAGATTGCCACTGCAACTGTTTGAATGCACCTGCTAGTGGGATTATGACTTATTAAGGTACATGCTTGTATTTTCTAGTATTGATGTTTGTCATGTGCAGGCACCTTACTAATTGTCAATTCTCTGTACAGCACATTGCTGCTGTTGCTATATTATGCTCCCAACTCTGCATTTTTTTTTTAAATTTTATTTAAACTTTATATGCTCATGTGGCTGGCTTTATGTTCACCTGGTGCCAGGTTTGTTGTAGCACTTTAGAAATGGCACTTCAGCACTAGCACTTTAACACTAGCACCTTAGAACCACCATAGCAAACTTTTTGGGGCGATTATTAGGTTTTAAATGCGTATAATAAAGGCTGTTTTTAATATTGTTGGAAGGAATCAATAAAATAAATATTTTGCACACCACTTTGTCATTTGAAGCCAGGCGTACCTGGGTATTTGTAATAGGGAAGCCCTAGACTATCTAGCATTATTTGAAGTTTACCAGTTGGCTTTAGGGTCACATCCACATCTGGGCCTTTTTCTCCTGTGTTACATATATAATCTGAGTTTGGTGTCAAAGCAACAAAACAACTCTTCATTGATAATTTTTTGGTTTCACCCCTAACATGCTGGATTTAGCTGATTTTGAAAATAGTAGAGCTGTGATTGAAATAAAGTTGAGGATTTAAAATCTCTAAATGTTATTTTTCAGGATGAAGGCCATTCTGAGTGGGTGTCTTGTGTTCGCTTCTCCCCCAACAGCAGCAACCCCATCATTGTCTCCTGCGGCTGGGACAAGTTGGTTAAGGTATCTATTTTGAAAGTTTATCAAGATTTTTTTTTTTACAAAGCCTAAGTTGCTCGTTTGCTCAATGATTTAAAAAATGTTTGCATGTATTAGCTGACGTGTTCATTGAAGATAATATTTGTTGATGAGAGCACAGCTTCTGTAGCTCTACACGAGGCTGCTCATGATGGATGTGGTAATCATTATACCTGTCTCCCAGGTGTGGAACCTGGCCAACTGCAAGCTGAAGACCAACCACATTGGTCACACTGGCTTCCTGAACACAGTGACTGTATCTCCTGATGGTTCTCTGTGTGCGTCTGGTGGAAAGGTAATCCTTGTAGACTTCAACTGTGAAGTTTTTACTCATAAGCTTTAGAAGCACAAAGAAAGTTTTCAGGTTTCTGCAGTGGTGGAAAACTCAACATACATCTGTTTTTAATGATGACAAATAGAGGCTGTTTCTGAGCAGTATTTGAACTTGCCAATATCAGTGTCAAGCATTATGTGAATATGTGATCATTACCGTAATGGTCTTTAAAAAATCTTCTCCTTAGGATGGTCAGGCCATGTTGTGGGACCTGAACGAGGGCAAACACCTCTACACCCTGGACAGTGGTGACACCATCAACGCCCTTTGCTTCAGCCCCAACCGTTACTGGCTGTGCGCCGCCACTGGTCCCAGCATCAAGATCTGGGTAAGACTAGATATTAAACGTCGAGTTATATGGACAAGGTGTAGAATATTTGGAGGGCTGTGATGGAAACTTTACACACTAACTGCATTATTTGATGATATCAGAGCAGGGCTTAAAGATCTCCGGCACCCAGCCGGATTTCCGGCTTTTGACCAAACTGTAAAAAAAAAAAAAACTGCTCGCGCGGCTTCACAGGAGTAGGAGTCCGTTCATGTGTGCGCGCGTGTGTTTTTGAAGCGTGCAGCTCTTGATTGGCTGTGCAGCCAATCAAAGCCCCCCCTCCCCCGCACACACACAGCCAATGTTCCCTCGCTGCCTGGACATTCTCTGCGCACAATAAAATCTTTGCGCGCATCCAAATTTTTAACTCGACAGCTTGCCGGTCGCCTCAACTTAAAATGATCGATGGACAGCGATTACATCCAATCACATTGAAGCTCACGTTGTTTTGACCAATCAAAATCCGGAAGGCGGGTCTTACAAGCAAGCATGTTTGTCTGCAGCTTCAGTCAGATCATGCAGAAGTCACGGAGTTTGTCACACCGGGCAGGTACGTGGGTCAATTAGTGTTAAAACTACAGATTTTAAATCTCGTTGTTAGGTCAAGTAAAATCAGAGGTATGATAAATAATCCACACCACGTCTTTTATCTGAATAAAGTCAAATATCAACCGCGAGAAGCTGCACACTCGCACACACATGCACATACACACCGCTGAACACAAACTGTAAACAATCCCCGTCCTTTCTGAAGGAGGAAGTTATTTGTCAAGCACCAAATCTGTAGGAAAAAGATGCAGAAGCTGAGCGGAGGTCAGTGCACGATAAAGTCACGTGATAAAGTCAGTGAGAGCGGGGTGATGAAGAGGAAGATCGTTAGAAGAGGAAGAGCAGAACCAGGCCAGGTGTGCAGAGGAGCAGGTCCAGAACCAAGCATCAGTTCCTGAGCTCTGCAGATGTTGACCCAGGGACCAAGGAGGAAAATACACTTTTTAAAAACTTACAGTAAAATAAATATTTTGTCAATAAAAAAATAATACAGTAATGTGGAGATTTTAAACAAAAACCCTACAAGCATTAAAATAAAAATCATCTAAATTAGATACTGTATATTTATTAAAAGTGTAATACTGTCCTGAGTTTTTGCATAGTAGTTTTTGCATAGTATTAGTATGAAAGTATGAAAAGTTACACCAACACTAAAACACTAAACATTTAATAAACATAAGCATAAAATGAAATAATAAAAATTATTCATTCAGCTGGGAGTTGCAAAATCACTTATATTGAAAGCAAACTCATGGAAGTTGCTGCTGTAATCTGATTGTTTTAATAAGCCATGTAACTTTCTATGATCCCAGATTTATAACAGGTGTGTGGATAGTGCGCACATCCTGTTGCTCATAGTGGTCCTCTGTGTGCTCAGAGAGCTTGTGTGTATGCTCAGACACATGAAAAATTAGAGGGAACATTGCACACAGCTGAACATAAACAATCCCCCTCCCCCCTCCTTTCTGACGGAGGCTTTCTAAACTAATTATTGAATCAAGTTACTTACTGGTATGTAGGTAAACATAGATGTTTAACCCTTTAAAATACACCAGAATACAGGAAATGGCATCTACTTTATTCCAAATTTTCTGGGGGAGGACCCCCAGACCCCCCCATGCTTCTGATGCCATACTGGTAAGACATTTTCCATCAGAGTTTTAACAGTCTGTGCTCACAAACATTTTCACTGCACAGAAACATCTGTGTGTTAATGCTGGAGATGACTCCAGCTTGCTGGGAGTCCTAACACCAGCTCTGTGGAACTTCCCTTTAGATTGTGATACAGTATTGAGTATTCTAAATTTATTGCAGATGAATTCACTGAACTGTGTCTGTTCAATGTGGCGTTGAGTCTTTTTTTGAGTTGTTTTTGCTGCAGGGCAGTTCTCTGGGGCACATATTTTTACATTAAGTTCAGATACATTGAAACCTCATGTAAGTCATTGTTACTTGAAGCTGAATTGTTTAAAAACAGTTAATTGCACTTTTCAGAGAGCATTTTTAATAAACGTTGGCAAAATGTTACGATTTTATTTTATCAACAACACAAAAAAGTTTCAGGCTCAGGATTTTTTTTCACTTTAAGCCCTGTATCAGAGGCTGTTTCTGAGCTCTAACCTAAATACTGGCAAATTATGTTCTGGTTATATTATGGTCTTGTATTCTAATCTTGTTAGTGCTAACACCACTTGATGTTCCACCTCATTTAGGATCTGGAGGGCAAGATCATTGTGGATGAGCTGAAACAGGAAGTGATCAGCACAAACAGCAAGGCTGAACCCCCACAGTGTACTTCGCTGGCATGGTCTGCTGATGGACAGGTACAGGATGCAGATTTCATACCCTCACAAGTGGTTGGTCTTAGTACAGTAATCCCCCTGTGATTATACCCATTCACTTTTAACTCTGATGTATACTGCTGACAGTCCTGCAAATATGAGGGGAGAATGCTAAAATGACTAAACAACAGACTATTGTAGGTGTTTGCGTTTAATTTCCATTTTATGTCTTTACAGACCCTGTTTGCTGGCTACACTGACAACCTGATCAGAGTGTGGCAGGTCACCGTTGGAACACGATAAGATCTACTTGCTGTAGAAGTTTTGAATAAAGAGACTCTTTGAAAAGATTATGTGCCAGTCTGGTTCTCAGTTTTGATTTTTTTTATATGAAGTTCACAGAAAAAGCTTAAGCAGACAGTTCATATAGATGCACAGAATCTGGGAAAAACAACTGAAGTGATTTAAGTGTAGGAAAACAAAGTTTGGGACATAACTTTTTGGTTATTTGTAGCAAGTTTGGAATAAAAGTTAAAAATTTTGATTGAGGTTTCAGATCTTTTAGTGTATAAAACATTCATCCATCATTTTTACCCGCTTCTCGGGTTGCGGTGGTCACTGGTGCCCATGTCCAGCCATCACTGCGCAAGAGGCGGAGGACACCCTGGAAGGGTCGCAAGTCCATTACAGGGACAAACAAACCAATCAGCCTAACATTCATGTTTTTGAATTTGAAGAAACCCGAGTACCTGGAGAAAACGCAAGTATGCACTGAGAACATGCAAACCACCCAAGGTGGCGTTTGCAGCTCTGCCAACTGCCCCGCTGTGCTGCCCTATATAATATGCATTACTGTGTATCTTAATTGCTTTTAATACATTCATTCAACCTTGATTTATACAGGTTAGTCCCGTTGAGCCTTGAGTACTCATCTGAGACCTGATTTCTACCAAGAAGTTGACAACCACAAACAATAAAAAATTTATAATTGGGGAAATTAATGAAAGAAAATGTTCCAAAGCAAAATTGCTACGTCTCCCTTGTAGGAGCCAAGATGATGTGGTGGAAGATGTCTGCATTGGTTTTTGTTGATGAAAAAGTATTTGTCCCAAATAGAAAAATGTTCGGAGCTCAGCTTAGAATGCAATTCGTAAAGTGATGTGTAAATAAGCGAGCTCGGAAATCAGTGGTGTGTCCCACATGAGACACCGTATATCTTAACGGTTTCTTAGCAACCAAACACTAGAGCGCCCAACTTGATCAAGAAGTTAAGTAACAGCAAAAAGTTACTTTTCACAATGTACAAATATCTAGAACATTAAACAATTTAGTTTTGATCATTTTTAAACATAAGCACAAAGTTTAAATTTTTAATTTCCCAAATCATCCCACAATTCAACTCCCTGTATTGAAATAAACCATCCCTTCAAACTAGTTCTATACCTTGGCTTTGCAAAAATTTCAGTTCCCTTTAGCAGCTTTCGCTCTTAACAAAACACATTTGAGGGTTCTAACAAAATATTATAGTCCACCAAATCATAAAACCTCAGTACTTTGAGTTTGAATAATATATTAGATGACATTAAGGCTTTCTTGTAATAATTCTCAGCTCTTTTCTGTAAAATAAAAATAGATTTTGTTATGATTTAATATAATTTAATTTATAAGTAAAGGTAAGACTAAAATAAATTTGTTCTCCAAATTAAATGTGCTTTTTTTGTGTGATACAGTGTGTATGTGTAAAGATTGCTGATATGAGATTTTAAACAACCCGTTAACTGCTGCCAATCAAATGGTGAATAAACTACTCTGTATGGTTCATATATTATAAAAGAAGAAAATAACGCTATCCAAAGTATCCAAAGTGCTGAAGAAGCTATGGCAGACGCCAAAACGTGGAGAACATTTTTTGTCTGTTTTTTATTATACATATGAAAAAAAACTGCACAGTGCCTCACCAGCCATGAACCTCACCGCACGTCACTGACCAGTGATCCCCCCACAACCCAGAAAGTAAAAAGCAAGTAAAGATGATGGATGGATGGATGGAATCCAGTCTTTTCTTTTGTCTCAAAATGGAAAAATATCAATAAATGTTAACAATCATTAGATGTTTTTAGTTTTATAACTTGACGCCTACTGGCCAGAAAACCTCCCTCTAACAAACTTAAAGTGGGCCATGGGCCACCAGTTGATAATGACAACTGCAGTGAGTTTAGCAGCTCTGGGCACATTTAATCTAGTGAACAAAGGGGCAGAAATGGCTCTTTTGATCCTAAAGGTTGCAGACCCCTGGTCCAGAGCCGTATATATACTACGGCTCTGCCCTGGTACTAGATCAGCTACTGTTTTACAACAACAAAATTATTTGTGAAGTTTGAAAAAGGAAGGTTTGGAGTTAAGGGAAGGATTTGTAAAGTAAAATACCGGTAATTACATTTAAGACATGTTTATAGTTTTTTTTAATTAGCTAAATTTGTCTCTTTTGGTTGCAGTCACGTGACCCGGAAGTGGCGCGAAATTCAGATGGACAGGAAGTGATTTTCCCCAGTTCAAAACACGGCAGAATGGATTACAGCAAGTATGCCAATGCCCTAAATGGACTGGCGAGGACGAGATATCTTGAAAAAATATGCGTACATTTAGGATATGATCCATATTGTCCTGATAAAATAGACTTGTCATATAATCTGGAGGATTTACCTCACGTCGAGGCGATTGATATAACATATCGTGCTACAGACCTCGTACAGTATTACACGACGAGCCAGATGAAAGCTTACAAAAGCCTCGAAGCCTACAATTTGTTTCAGGTTGGGTTAACCATTTTGGATCAAAAGAAGCTTTAAATGGTTGTCGACTTGTTTCTGCCCGGGTGAGTAGTGAGTAGTATTATTTATTTATTTAGTAATTAGCCTATGCTAGAGAATTCCAACTACCGGTATTTATGAACTGAACATTGTTTCAAAAGGCTTTAATACATGAATTGAAAAAACATCCATCCATCCATTATCTTTACCCACTTCTTCCTTTTCAAGTCAGGGTCACTGGTCCCCATATCCATCAGTCTCTGTGTGAGAGGCGGGGGACACCCTGGTCTCCAGTCCATCACAGGGACACATAGAAACAAACAAGACAAACAACCATTCACTCTCTGGAACAATTTAGAGTTACCAGTCAGTCTAATACTGTATGCATGTTTTTGGTCTGTGGGAGGAAACTGGAGCACCCGGAGAAAACCCACACATGCACTGAGAGAACACGCAAACTCCACCCAGAAAGGTCCAGGGCCAGGATTTGAACCAGCAACCTTCTTGCTTATAGGTACCGGTAACCGCTTTACCAACTGCACCACCGTGCGGCTTATTGGTAAAACACGTGTTCAAAATCTGTGGAAAACAGAACAAGTACAAACCAGTTCAAACAAAGTCCTTAGAATAGTAATTACCCGAGATAATTTAAAAACTAATTTCCTTAGCTTTGAAAGAAGTGCAAGTTTAATTGGAGTCAGAAACAGCCAAAATAAAGCTATCACAATTTAGGTCAAATAATATAAAATGAAATTTTGTCAACCGCAAACATAATATATTTATCATAAGGAGTTGAGATCTGGTTGGGATTTGACTGAAAGTGGTTTCAAAAATAACTTCAAAGCACTCACAGACGTGTACCGGTAGATGATTTTTGACTACTTTTACTCCAGATTTAATTTTAGTATCTGTAAAAGTGACTTAGTTACAGTCATTTTAGTGATTATTTTCTGAGCTTTTCAATAAATTCATGAGATATTTTTTTGTTTGCTGCTCGTGTGCAGCTCCAACAGTGGCTGTTGTTAGAGGTATTTAAAAATATTTATGTTTTTAAATCCTTAAATTTTAACATCTTAAACTGGTTCTGAGTTTCGTAGGGTTTTGACCTGACCTCGTTCCTGTTTTTTTACACGAAGCTGATTATCAAAACCTGTTATGCTGCACGATATCTAATTAGGGCTCCCAGAACAGATTACAAACAAAATGTTCGGCTCCAGTTTATCGCCTGAGAAGATGTGATGAAATTGTGTTGACCTTGTTGATATTGAATCTGTGTCACTCGTTTAATAATAATAATGAATTTAATTTTTAACGCACTTTTCATTAATAAAAATCTCAAAGTGCTACAAAGTGCAACAAAAGCAAAAATCAAATAAAGCAAGTGATAAAATAAAGTAAAATCAATAATAATATCAACTAAGATCAAAGATGGAGGCAGAATAGGCTTGCTTAAAAAGAAAAGTCTGTTGTCCTGCGGGTCAAAAGTGACCCGCTACCATGTTTAGCTATAGAAAAAATACCTTAAACTATATTTTTCCAACTTGAAATTTTATGACTTTTCCTAAAGTGACCCCATCATTACAAAAAGTGATACTTTGTTTTTGTCTAGGTTTACATGTGGGCTGTACACCACTAGGGTCCAAAGATCGTCCTATGGGTCATTTTTGACCCGTGAATTATAAAGGCATTTAAACACCAGAAAAAAGTTCAAAGGCCACACACAAACTCTCTCTAACACACACACACACACACCACACACACACACACACACACACGCACATACACACATCAAAGACACTAGAACTTGCATTTGACCTGCACCTGCACTCTTGATCTGCAGCTAACCCCTCACATCACACAAGCTGCCAAGCAAAACAAAAAAACAAACTAAGAAATAATAAAGGCTGCAGCTGGGTCAGTCAAAAGAAAAAGGTGCCAGTTCTGCCCCTGGAAGAAGGACTGCAAGACAAAAGCTGTGTGCTGCACATGTGAGAAACACATCTGCAAAGCCCATTCTCACGTTCACACATACTGCCCTTCTTCTTCTTCTTCTTCTTTCGGCTTTTCCCTTTTCAGGGGTCGCCACAGTGAGTCATCCTCCTCCACCTCACTCTGTCCTCACTCCAACTACCTCCATGTCCTCTCTAACTGCATCCATATATCTCCTCTTTGTCTTTTTCCTGGCAGCTGCATTTCTAACATCCTTCTACCAATATACCCACTGTCCCTCCTCTGGACATGTCCAAACCATCTCAGTCTGGCCTCCCTAACTTTATCTCCCAGTTGTTCAACATGTGCTGTACCTCTGATGATCTCATTCCTGATCTTATCCATCCTTGTCACTCCTAAGGAGAACCTCAGCATCTTCATTTCTGCTACTTCCAGTTCTTTCTCCTGTCTTTTTGTCCATGTCTCTGTCTCCAGACCATACAACATAGCTGGTCTCACCACTGTCTTGTAAACTTTTCCTTTGACCTTTGCTGACACCTTTTTGTCACAAATCACTCCTGAAACTTTTCTCCATCCACTCCATCCTGCCTGGACTCTCTTCTTCACCTCTTTACCACATTCCCCATTTTCCTGGACAGTGGACCCCAAGTACTTGAAGTCCTGCACCTTTGTGACCTCTGCTCCTTGTAGCCTCACTGTTCCACTGGCCTCCCTCTCATTCACACACATGTACTCTGTCTTACTACGGCTGACTTTCATTCCTCTTCTTTCAAGTGAATACCTCCACCTCTCCAAGTTCTCTTCCACCTGTTCCCTGTTCTCACCACATATCACAATGTCATCTGCAAACATCATAGTCCATGGGGATTCCTGCCTGACCTCATCTGTTAGTCGGTCCATCACCAGAGCAAACAAGAAGGGGCTCACATACTGTCCTACATGTGATAAATATAGTAGAAGTTGAAAATTGTTCACAAAATCAAGCAACATTTTGTTTTTTTGTTGTGTTATGAGAGAAGTATTTTTATAATTCACTTCCTAAAAAATATTTAAAAAATAAACGTGACAAAAAAGTTCCAGATTGTTGACTGTTTTTTCCCTTTCAATATAAATAATTCAGAAATAATTACTTTACATTTATATAATAGCCATAATAAACCTTTACTGTGTAAAATAAAACTGTTTTGACAGTTGGTTTGTGGTAAAAAAAAAAGTGTAATACTGTTAACTGGTGATTGTCTTTTTGTATTGTGTAACAAAAATACATGATAAAAAAAATATTAAAAAAATAAATAATTGAGATGCATTGATAAATAGGTTGTTTCATCATGGAAAATGGATTTTGGATTTAAAGTTCAATAAAGCTGCTTTATTTTGGGTCTTTGGTAGTGCGGGTCATTTTTGACCCGTAGGACAAGGGGAGTAAACAGAATGTTAAGATCGCACAAGGGTTAAGCCGTTTTTAAAGTCAACCAGTGACTGTGGAGCTCTCAGGTAGTCAGGGAGGGAGTTCCATAGGCGGGGGGCAGCCACACTGAATGCCCGGTCTCCCATGGTCCTTAATTTGGTTCGAGGAATGTGAAGGTTTCAATAAAAGATGGGCTCAAATCTTAGGAAGTTGGAGTTCATCTGACTTAATCAAGTGAACTTCCCTCTTTGCAAAGAGTCAAAAATCTCACGCCTGTTGTCTTTGTGTGAACTATTTAAAACATGCATGTTAGGCTGATTGGTAACTCTAAATTGACCCTGGGTGTGAGTGAAACAGGTCCCTCTTGTAAATGAGTCCCCGTGGCTCAACGAGGCTAGCCTGTATAAATAAAGGTTGAATGAATGAATGAAAAAATTAATTTAAAGGTTCTGATGATAAATAATACCTATCAGCTGTAATTAAACATTATGACCGTTAGGTGGTGCTATCAGGCCTCAATCACGAAATACAGCAGTCTACAGTATTTAAATAAAATAAAAAAGCCGTGCGCGTGTGTGTGTGTGTGTGTGTGACACAAATGAAAAATTACTGGGTGCTAATAAATTTCCCGATCACATTTTTTACCAGCCCAGAATAGAAAGCGACCCAACTGGATGCGTACTGATGGAGTTTGGAAACACCACAACATACGATCATAAATTACCAAAGTTGTGGAAACTTGGAACCCTGTGGTTCACCACTACCTCAGCAACAAGACATCCACACCACCTGCTGCAGAAGGAAAGCATTATGGATTATGGACTCACGCCACCTTGCATAAACCGTTCTCCCACCTTCCTTCAGGGAAGCTCTACGGTGCTGACATAAAAGGTGGCCATTGGCCAATGATGTTGTTTTGCCAGTCTGTTGTCAATATAACTGATGAAGCAATGATAGGATTTGAAGTACATCAAGGTTCATGCTCAATAATCCAGGTAAATAATCCAACAATGTTCAGTCAGGTCAGTTCATTGAGCATGAACTTTGATGTCTTGAACCAGTTTGGCTGTGGCGTCGACATCTTATCACCAGCAAACTGGTTGGTCCACTGTAGTGAACTGCTTAGTGGGGAAAACAGTTTGTTTGTGACTCCTCAGACTGGTGGAGCCCTTCGGATGGAGGGCGCAACGTCTCTCAACAAAAAGAAGAAACTGTCCAGATGACCTGACTGAACCAATTGTTGGGCTTTACTTACCGTATTTTTCGGAGTATAGGTCGCACCATACAATTATTGCCAAAGAATTGGAAAAATCCATATACAGTATAGGTCGCACCTACGTCAAAATGTGGACCGTGTTTAGCTCTGCTGCAAATGTCTGCCACAGGAGCACACAGCAAGGCTTTTAAGAAGATTAACACTTAAAAACAATTGTTTGATAAAAAATTATAGCAAATATGTGTCTGAGCTGAACTTTTCTTTAATAAATGAATAATTTTAGCAGGATAAACACCTAAAAAATATATTTGTTAGCTGACATTATTGTAAGAGTGTGTCTCAGTTTAATTTTTGTTAATAAATGATTACAAATCAGCTTATTTTATAAAAAGCCATATACAGTATAGGTCGCACCCGAGTATAGGTCGCAGGCCATGAAAAAATTATAAAAAGGTGCGACCTATACTCTGAAAAATACGGTAAACTCTCAGAAACTAATCATCGGACGTACGACTTACTGACTTTTAGAGTTAATCTGATTTACGATGGCTGCCACAGTTAATCTAATTTATTTTACACAAAAATAGCTACAACTCAGCCAATTTTGCATGTAGTGAACTAAAATTTGGCGTAGTAGTAGCTGAGAATCACATCCAAAACATACTGTGAGCACTAAGAGATTGCATTGGGCTTTTGTTTAAAACTTTGGCGAGCAAGGCATCACGCTATTACTTCATGGGCTGCATGCTTGTTTTTAAATTATGCTTTTTTTTTTTTAATGTGCTCTTGCTTTTTTTTAATTCTCCTAAACCTGTGCAATTTCAGTTTTACGGTCCAATAAGAGCCAGTGCATGATGCGCTACACAACACTTAATGCATATTACAGTTAAATGACCCTTATTAGTGTAATCAACATACAGCAGCAGAATGGAAAGACACGAAGAAAGCAAAACGATGACAGAATCTAAAAGGATGACGTGAGAAACAGATGGAGAGACGCTTTGCCTGATTGTTCTTTGACTGCAGGACATGAAGTCCTAATTGTTACCTGATCCACATCTAACTTTTGGTTCTGCTTTACTTCATTGCCCTCTTGTTCCTGGAAGGCGAGCCAGATCCGATCGTCCAAAAGATTCGTCTTTCTAGTGGAGTACATCTACAGGCCAGGCTCATGGTTGAACTCCTGGTTGTGTGTGAAGCAGATCGGCCTGGTGACACAAAGATTGCCCATTTGTCACCGCCGGTCAGTCGTGATCAGAAACACACTTTTGTTTAGAGTAAACCCAAACACATGCACAAACAGTCAGAGTGGCCTCGCAGAAACCTCCCTGGTCGTCCATGTGTGTGCCAGCTGTTGGGTGACCACTCTTCCCGCTTACACACCCCAACCAGAGGGTTCCTCGTCTGAGATCACAGCTGGATCTGCCACAGGAGAGAATTACTTCAAAGACGGGAGGAGGGGGATCATATAAAGCCCCTTGAATCTCCAATCAAAGTGAAATTAGCTGCAGAAGTTGAAAGCCACTGCTTCAATCCACACTGCTCTCATCGGTCATGCAGGTTGCAAGTCGGTGTGTAAATCCTTCATTTCTCTTTCCATTGCACTGCCATTTTCAGCAACTCTACACTGCTTGGGTCTGCCATCTTGTGCTGAGAAACGGGGGCAAGAAAATACACCGCATCCGAGGGAGCGTTTATTAAGAGGCCTTGTTGATTTCCTGGCTGGAAATGAGGTTGCTGGAAAAGTAGAGGGAGAGGATATAGAAGAGAAGGACGTTAACTGCTTCCATACAAGGAGAGGAAGGAGGAGGGTAACATGAGGAGAGACAATAAGAGAGAGAAAGAAGGGAGGAGAGAAGTGTTGGAAGGAGATAAAGGCAGGCCACGGATGAGCGCAGGTTGATAAATAAGGCTGCTAGTTCCAGGGGAAAGTCACTGCAGACTGATCCAGCACAGGTAGGAACACACACACACACACTTCACTTCCACTCTCTGTGAACAAAAACCCTGCAGGGGTTGGACTTTGATGAGATCCATTCATTTTGGACCTTTCCTTAAAAAAATAAAATAAAATAAAAGAGTTCCTCAACAAAAGCAAAAATACAGGGAGTCCTCGACTTACGGCAACTCGGACTTACGAATGGACTTACAAACAGTACAGCTGTACATTAAATACAGCACTGGTATGCGTTTTTAGATGAAAGTGTGTTAGCTAACCGTTTGTAAACAAAGTTCTGTGCATGTTTATGTATGTACGTTTGTGTTGAAAAACAGGTGTTTGGCGCAGCGCTAGCGTACATTTTCCGACTTACAAAGGAAAATCCAGACTTACGAACGCACGTGCTATGGGTTCCGACTTACGTCAAAATCGGGTTACGAACGGTCCTTAGGTCCGGAACTCGTTCGTAAGTCGAGGACTCCCTGTATACTGTTAGTTAATAACTGGCATGTAAACTGATAAAAGTGCATTATAAAATCTTTGTACTGAAAATATACACACAATATTAACAGTAAAATCTACGGACGGTGCAGATGGTCAGGATTTGTCGTTGAATTGTATAACATTGTGTAAGATGGTGCATCGGGGTGGCTCAGTGGGCAGCGTGGTGGTCTCACAGTCCTGAGGCCTCAGGTTGGAGCCCGGGTTACCTCAGACAGAGGATTTGGCGTAAAAACAATTGCCAAATCTCAAGTTCACTCGCTTGCGCTGAGGAGAACCGCTGAAGGGCAAAACACCCGCTACAACTGTGTTTCAGTGTGTGTTCAATTCAAATCTACAGGGAGTTTCATTTAACAGAACAGAAAGAAAAAGCACTATATTTCCACTGGTAGATCGATTAACTTCATGTAAGCTGAAATAAATAAATACAATGCAGAAATATTTGGTGAACTCTTTCTTAGACATTTATGTGTTTTTCACCATCAACCTTATGCCACGTTCTGAAGCAGGAGCTTTGTGCAAAAATGTCTTTTAAAAATCTACAGCCACTTGACACTTTCTTTGTAGATGTCTGCATGCACCGTCAGTCCTGTTGTTCTTCTGCTGATGTTGCAGCTCACCTACTTTAGGGAAAAAACATCCAGGCTTCCCTCTTCACTGTCCTGATCGAGTTTCAGACCTCCTGTGAGCATGCCCCATGAGGGTCTGTGTTTCTCTATGCATGCGTGAATGCAACAGACGTTTGCCCGCTGAGCAGGCATGCATGAAAAGAAATTCAAGACAGATGGGTGCATGCATCACTTTATGTCAAAACTCTTAAATTCACAATTACCCAATGAAAGTTTGCAATTAGAAGCAAATTCCTTGCTGTGTCCTTGTAAAAGATAAGCAAAGTGTGCACAATGTGCTGGTGTGTGCATGCCTGAATGTCTGTGCATGTGAGCTGAGGTGTTTGTGTTAGCTCTGCATGAAGCTGTGCATGAAGGGTGCCCAAAGGGTGACAGCAGATATGTTTGTCTCTGTGTCAAAACTACCCTCTAAATAAAATAAAATAAAATATGTCACAATTGACTGACAGGCATGTTCACAAACTTATAGTTCCATGTAAAGTCATTGTATAGGTGACAGCAGATATGTTTGTCTCTGAGTCACAACTCTAAATAAAATAAAATAAAATATGTCACAATTGACTGACAGGCATGTTCACAAACTTATAGTTCCATGTAAAGTCATTGTATAGGTGACAAATTGGGGTAGAATAAAAAAAATGCACATGCAGAGCTATGTGTTATGTGGGAATTCAAGAAATGTCTCTTTAGTGTGTGTGGTCCTGCCAGTGTGAGAAGTTCAAAAGGTCAAAGGCTTCACTAAAACCAAAGTGTAAGTTTAAAAGTGAGCAAAAGATCACATGTGCCCAAGAGCCTATAACAAACCCTGTCATGCTTTATCTGAAACAGATCCTTTCAGAATAAAAGTTTGCTTTTTTTGCTGTTAAGATTTCAGCTGAACATGTTCATCCTGACTCAGTCAAGTCATTCAGGAGACGGTAAAACGTTAAATGTTTCAACAAAGTGGCCGGACAGACGTCTCATTTGAACTGATGGATGTAGCGTTCCACACTGCAGTGATCCGCTCCTTTTGTGCGAGCTGAACTCACATGCAAAGCACTCTCCCTCCCCTCCTTCCTCTGAGTCATGCTGGTCTTTGTTTGCCTGGAACAGCCACAAGAGAATATCTTTTATGACTCAAGGACATTCTCTTCTTGTCGCGTTTGGATTTCACACCCAGCATGCGCTTTAAGCTCCTTTCCTTGTTTCCTGTATTTTCCTGGAAGTGTTACAGCACCCCTCACAGGACTGGCATGGTCACTACAGCGCGTTCTGTCATTTTAAGGGATTCTCAAAGTCAACTTTATTGTCAGAACTGCAATATGTACAGGACATACACAGGATTGAAATTGCGTTTCTCTCAGTCCCTCGGTGCAACAGTAACCATTTAAACACTAAAACACTGAAACATTTAATAAACATAAGCATAAAATAGTAAAAGTGTAACACTGTCCTGAGTTTTTGCATAGTAGTATAAAAGTATGAAAATTTACACCAACACTAAAACTAAAACACTAAACATTTAATGAACATAAGCATAAAATGAAATAATAAAAGTGTAATACTGTCCTGAGTTTTTGCATAGTAGTATAAAAAAATATAAAAAGTATATCTATAAAATAAACTGAAGGTTCTAGCATTGACATTTGCAAAGAGTGGCAAAGCAGCATATGAGTTAATGTACACAGTATATGTATGAGGTAGTAGTTGATGTTGGTATAGAGGCAAAAGTGGCATATGCAGTAAGGCACATTGGGCATCCTTAAATAAGGCTAGTCAGAGAATACTGTATATGTATCAGCAGTGGTGTAGATATAAAAGTAGTGTAAATGTAAACAGTAGTAATAAATGTAAACAGTATTAATAAATGTAAACATTGAATGTAAACAGTAGTATGTAAACAGTGAATGTAAACAGTAGTATGACTATAGGCAGTGATGTAATACAGACATTAGTGCAAATATGAGAAGTAGTGCAAACTGAATGAGCACATGACCGAGAGTTTAGTGAATAACCCGTTTGATGACACAGAGTCCAGTGTTAAAATCTTTGTGTTGTGTGGTAATGTGTGAGAAAGTTTTTTGTGTTAAGGCAGTTCAAATGGGAGGGGAGGCAGAGCAGGCAGAGTGTTTAGCATCCTGACTGCCTGATGAACAGAGCTGTCTCTCAGTCTGCTGGTTCGAGCCTGGAGACTCCTCAGTCTCCTCCCTGATGGCAGCAGTCTGAAGCAGCTGTGTAGTGGGTGTGTGGGATCACCTGCCATGCAGAGGGCTTTCCGAGTGAGGCGGTTGCTGTGTAAGTCCTGCAGTGAGGGGAAGGAGGTGCCGACGATCTTCTCAGCTGCTCTCACGATGCGCTGGAGGCTCTTGCGGCAGGATGCAGTACATGCACCAAACCACACAGTGATGCAGCTGGTCAGGACACTTTCTATGGCACCTCTGTAGAAGGTGCACATGATGGGGGTTGAAGCTCCAGCCCTTTTCAGCTTGCGGAGAAAGTAGAGACGCTGGTGAGCCTTCTTGGCCAGTGATGCAGTGTTCCTGCTCCAGGACAGGTCCTTTGAGACATGCACTCCCAGGAACTTGGTGCTGTCTACTCTCTCCACTGCGGTGCTGTTGATGGTCAGAGGGGCATGTTGGGCATCCCTCTTCCTGAAGTCCACAACAATCTCCTTTGTCTTCTCCACGTTGAGAGTGAGATTGTTGTGTCCGCACCACAAGGCCAGGCGGCTCACCTCGTTCCTGTAGTCCGTCTCATCGTTGTTGCTGATGAGACCCACCACTGTTGTGTCGTCCGCAAACTTGATGAAGTGGTTGGAGCTGTACGATGGTGTGCAGTCGTGTGTTAGCAGGGTGAATAGAAGGGGGCTCAGCACACATCCTTGTGGGGCCCCTGTGTTCAATGTGATGGTGCTAGATGTGTTACTCCCGACCCGTACTGTCTGTGGTCTCCCGGTCAGGAAGTCTAGCAGCCAGTTACACATTGAGGTGTTCAGCCCCAGACTGTCCAGTTTAAGGATGAGCTGTTGGGGGATGATGGTGTTGAATGCCGAGCTGAAGTCGATGAACAGCATTCTAACATAAGAGTCCTTCGTGTCCAGATGTGTGAGAGCTGTGTGGAGGGCAGAGGAGATGGCATCGTCGGTTGAGCGATTAGGTCGGTATGCAAATTGGAAGGGATCCAGGGAGGCAGGGAGGACAGATGTGATGCTTTTCATGACTAGCCGTTCAAAGCACTTCATCAGGATGGGGGTGAGTGCTACTGGGCGATAGTCATTGAGGCATGCGGGCGTTGCCTTCTTTGGGACAGGGATGATGGTGGTGGCTTTGAAACAGGTGGGGACGATGGCCTGGCTGTTGTTAAAGATGTCCGTGAAGACCACTGCGAGTTCCCCTGCACAGTCCTTCAGCACATGACCAGGTATGTTGTCAGGACCAGAGGCCTTTCTGTGTGGCTCAAGATATTTCTAGAAACAATGCTGTGTTTTTAGTTCTGTGCGGACGAGGTCTAAACACCGACCGTTTCGATAAACATCTTTATCCACACAAAAACACCCAAAACAGTCCTAAACGCTGTAGTAACCATGCCAGACCTGTAAGTGGCGCTGTAACACGGCCAAGGAAATACGTCAAAAACTAGAAACAAGGTTTGGAGCATGCACATTCAACCTTTATTTAGTCAGGTAAATCTTATTGAGCTTCGAGGGCTCATTTACGAAAGTGACCTGCTACAAACTAAAGAATGATGAACAGCAATGGTACAAGTACATTAAACAATAGACAAAAGAAAAAGTAGCAAAAACTAGCAAACATTATAAGGTAGATGTACAAAATCAAAAACAGGAACAAATCAGCATTGGTTTTTGCCAGGATTCCAACAGATTCTGAAAATCCTTTAGAGAGGTCAGGGCCGAGAGCTTCAGATCTTTAAAGATCATAAAGCCAAGAGCCAAATGTAAACATAAGAAGACGAGGACATCCTCAGGTTGTTGGTTAGATTAGAGGCAGGGTTATGACATAATCATTTTCACAATGTGTGTCCACACAAAAACGAGATTAATTCTCTCTGAAACCTGTTGTAGAAATCTACAGTTTTGGGGCTTCTAAAACGCCATTTCCCTGTGGCATGGCTGAAACTATAAAAACTCTTGTGCATTCACAACAACTTGTTTGGACAAACCATCCATCCATTATCTGTTACCTGCTTCTTCCATTTTGGGTCACGGGGGTCGCCAGTGCCCATGTCCAGCAATCACTGTGCGAGGGGCGGGGTACACCCTGGACGGGTCGCAAGTCACAGGGACACATAGAGACAAACAACCATTCACTCTCTCACTCACACCTAGGGACAATTTAGTTACCAATCAGCCTAACATGCATGTTTTTGGACTGTGGGAGGAAACCGGAGTACCTGGAGAAAACCCACGCATGCACGGAGGATTAGATTTAAAACTGCGACGTTAGTTCTGGGCAGATGAAACCAAAGTCCTCCTCCTCTGTTTCATATTGGTCCTTCTGGCTTCACTCCTCTCTCAAGCTTTCTGTCCAAAATATGAAGCATATTGTCCTCAAAAGAGACCCACATAAGAGGTTTGTATGAGTTCAGCTAGCATAAACATAGCAACTAATGACAATTTAAAANTCCATCCATACATCCATCCATACATACATACATACATACATACATACATACATACATACATACATACATACATACATACATACCATACATACATCAAACCAGCCATCAAACCATACATCCATCCATCCATCAAACCATCCATCAAACCATCCATCCATCAAACCATCCATCCACCCACACATCCATCTCAAACCATCCATCCATACATCCATCCATACATACATCAAACCATCTATCCATACATCCATCCATCCATCCATCAAACCATCCATCCATACAACCATCCATCAAACCATCCATACATCCATCCATCCATCCACATACATACATACATACATACATCAAACCATCCATCCATACATCCACCCCTCCATACATCCATCAAACCATCCAACTATCCATCCCTCAAACCATCCATTCACCCATTCATACATCCATCAAACCATACATCCATCCAACCATCCATACATACATCCATCCATCAAACCATCCATCCATACATCCATCCATCAAACCATCCATCCATCCATCAAACCATCCATCCATGTATCCATCCATACATCCATCAAACCATCCATCCATACATACATCCATCCATCCATCAAACCATCCATACATCCATCAAACCATCCATCCATACATCCATCCATCCATACATCCATCAAACCATCCATCCATACATCCATCAAACCATCCATCCATCCATCAAACAATACATCCATCCATACATCCATCCATACATACATACATCAAACCATCCATCAAACCATCCATCCATCCATCCATACATCCATCAAATCATCCATCAAACCATCCATCCATCCATACATACATACATCAAACCATCCATCCATACATCCATCCATACATCCATCAAACCATCCATACATACATCCATCAAACCATCCATCCATACATCCATCCATCAAACCATCCATCCACCCATCCATCCATACATCCATCAAACCATACATACATACATACATCCATACATACATCCATCAAACCATACATACATCCATCCTCCATCCATCAAACCATACATCCATCCATCAAATCATCCATCCATCCATCAAACCATCCATCCATCCATCAAATCATACATCCATCCATACATCCATCCATACATCAAACCATCCATCAAACCATACATCAAACCTTACATCCATCAAACCATCCATACATCCATACATCCATACATCCATCCATCCATACATCAAACCATCCATCAAACCATCCATCCATACATCCACCCACACATCCATCAAACCATCCATACATACATCCATCCATCCATCCATCAAACCATCCATCCATCCATCGAACCATCCATCCATACATCCATCCATACATCCATCAAACCATCCATCCATCCATACATCCATCCATACATCAAACCATCCATCAAACCATCCATCAAACCATCCATCAAACCATCCACCCACACATCCATCCATCCATCAAACCATCCATCCATCCATCCATCAAACCATCCATCCAT
>JBBPBX010007617.1:0-36276 GCA_038048925.1 Garcialebias charrua | reverse complement strand
TCCATCCATCCATACATACATACATACATACATCAAACCATCCATCCATACATCCACCCCTCCATACATCCATCAAACCATCCAACTATCCATCCCTCAAACCATCCATTCACCCATTCATACATCCATCAAACCATACATCCATCCATCCATCCATACATCCATCAAACCATCCATCCATACATCCATCCATCCATCCATCCATCCATCCATCAAACCATCCATCCATCCATCCATCAAACCATCCATCAAACCATCCATCCATCCATCCATCAAACCATCCATCAAACCATCCATCCACATCCAACCATCCATCAAACCATCCATCCATCCATCCATCAAACCATCCATCCATCCATCAAACCATCCATCTATACATCCATCCATCAAACATCCATCCACAATCCATCCATCAAACCATCCATCAAACCATCCACCCACCCATCCATCCATCCATCAAACCATCAAACCATCCATCAAACCATCTATCCATCCATCAAACCATCCATTCACCCATCCATCCATCAAACCATCCATCCACACATCCATCCATCCATCCACACATCCATCCATTTATCCATTCATCCACCCATCCATATAACATCCCTTCACCCATCCATCCATCCACCGACCCATTCATCCATCTATCAAACCATACATCCAACCATCCATCCATCCATCAAGTCATCCATCATCCATCTATCAAACCATCCATCCAGCCACATCCATCAAACCATCCATTCACCCATCCATCCATCCATCAAACCATCCATTCACCCATTCATCCATCAAACCATCCATTCACCCATCCATCAAACCATCCATCCAACCATCCATCCATCCATCAAATCATCCATCATCCATCTATCAAACCATCTATCCATCCATCCATCCACACATACATCAAACATACATACATACATCCACACATCCATTTATCCATTCATCCACCTATCATCCATCCATCCATCCATCCACTGACCCATTCATCCATCCATCAAACCATACATCCATACATCCATCCATACATCCATCAAACCATCCATCCATCCATCAAACCATCCATCCATACATACATCCATCCATCCATACATACATACATCCATCAAACCATCCATCCATACATCCACCCCTCCATACATCCATCAGACCATCCAACTATCCATCCATCAAACCATCCATCCACCCATTCATACATCCATCAAACCATATATCCATCCATCCATCCATCCATCCATCCATCAAACCATCCATCCATACACCCATCCATCAAACCATCCATCCATACATCCATCAAACCATCCATCCATCCATCCATCCATCATCAAACCATCCATCTATACATCCATCCATCAAACCATCCATCCATCAAACCATCCACCCACCCATCCATCCATCCATCAAACCATCTATCCATCCATCAAACCATCTATCCATCCATCAAACCATCCATTCACCCATCCATCCATCAAACCATCCATCCACACATCCATCCATCCATCCATCCATCCACACATCCATCCATTTATCCATTCATCCACCCATCCATCTAACATCCCTTCACCCATCCATCATCCACCGACCCATTCATCCATCATCAAACCGTCCATCCATCCACCCATCCACTGACCCATTCATCCATCTATCAAACTATACATCCAACCATACATCCATCCATCAAGTCATCCATCATCCATCTATCAAACCATCCAGCCAGCCACATCCATCAAACCATCCATTCACCCATCCATCCATCCATCCATCCATCAAACCATCCATTCACCCATTCATCCATCAAACCATCCATTCACCCATCCATCCAACCATCCATCCATCCATCAAATCATCCATCATCCATCTATCAAACCATCTATCCACCCATCCATCCATCAAAAATCCATCCATCCATCCATCCATCCACACATACATCAAACATACATACATACATCCACACATCCATTTATCCATTCATCCACCTATCATCCATCCATCCATCCACCGACCCATTCATCCATCCATCAAACCATCCATCCATCCACATCCATCATCCATCCACCAACCCATTCATCCATCCATCAAACATCCATCCATCCACCCACCCATCCATCCATTTTATTAATTTCATTCATTCATTTATTTTACCCACTTTTCCTTTCTGGGGCTCAAGGAGCTGGTGTCTGTCTCCAGCAGTGATAGTGTGTGAGAAGTGGGCCCACCTGGACATGTCTCCAGTCCATCACAGAGACACCTGGACATGTCTCCAGTCCATCACAGAGACACCTGGACAGGTCTCCAGTCCATCACAGAGACACCTGGACATGTCTCCAGTCCATCACAGAGACACCTGGACATGTCTCCAGTCCATCACAGAGACACCTGGACAGGTCTCCAGTCCATCACAGAGACACCTGGACATGTCTCCAGTCCATCACAGAGACACCTGGACAGGTCTCCAGTCCATCACAGAGACACCTGGACAGGTCTCCAGTCCATCACAGAGACACCTGGACATGTCTCCAGTCCATCACAGAGACACCTGGACAGGTCTCCAGTCCATCACAGAGACACCTGGACAGGTCTCCAGTCCATCACAGAGACACCTGGACATGTCTCCAGTCCATCACAGAGACACCTGGACAGGTCTCCAGTCCATCACAGAGACACCTGGACATGTCTCCAGTCCATCACAGAGACACCTGGACAGGTCTCCAGTCCATCACAGAGACACCTGGACATGTCTCCAGTCCATCACAGAGACACCTGGACAGGTCTCCAGTCCATCACAGAGACACCTGGACAGGTCTCCAGTCCATCACAGAGACACCTGGACAGGTCTCCAGTCCATCACAGGGACACCTGGACATGTCTCCAGTCCATCACAGAGACACCTGGACAGGTCTCCAGTCCATCACAGGGACACCTGGACATGTCTCCAGTCCATCACAGGGACACCTGGACAGGTCTCCAGTCCATCACAGGGACACATAGAGACAAACAACCATTCACTCTTTCACCCAGTTCTAGGCACAATTTAGCTTGTAATGAACCCAACTTGCATGTTTTTGGTCTGTGGGAGGAAACTGGAGAACGTGGGCACAAAAAATGTTCATGCACAGGAAAAACATGTAAACTCCACCCAGAAAGGCAAAAAAGTGTTTTTTTCTTTTACCAAAATATCCACCTGAAACCAACACTGAGACCCAAAGTCATGTCCAGCAGTTCATCTTTCACTAAGGAGGACTCTGTTCATCCATCCAGAGTCGTCACTGAGTGACAGTCCACCAACATTTAAATGAGTTGATGCAGCTTTTAGAGGAAAACCAGCTCAAACACACAACATTTACTGTCCAGAAAGAAACCAGTGTCAGCCCTCAACACCCCATAGTCCTCGTTTAACTTTAGACCTTCATCGTTTCCTGAGAGCAGATGGTGTTTGTTCTTGTCCAAAACGTTCTGATTACAGAACATCTCAACAGGCCTGGAGAGACCTGTGAAGTCTGAACTTCTGCTCCTTTTGGTTCCTTCATGATTTCATTTGATGTTCCTGTTTCTTCTGGTTTTCTGTCCAATCAGGATTGTGAGGACCTGCGTTCTTCTGGGCCTGGAGGACCTTTCACCCAATCAGGAGCTCCTAAATCTGGTCCAGATCCCAGAAGAAGAACAAATGGAGTCTGTGAACCCTGAGATGTAAACAGATTCTGATGTTTGCTCATGATTGATGTCTTGTAATGTTGCATTCATGACTGCAGGAGCCACAAAGCCATGGTGATTTCTCAGAAGAGAAGAAGCCTTCACACGTCACACGACCAGGTTGTTTACACAAACAAGCAAACAAACAAACATTTTTTACAAGGGTTGACAAGTTTAGTCTAATTTCTCTCAGAAGAAATCCAAGCCATGAAGTAAATCATCTGTGTGCAGTGGTGTGTAGATCTTACTGTAGATTAGTGCAGCATTTTTAAAGAGGCATTCTGGACATTTTGAAATGGGGTTCTGTTCATAAGCTATGAAGAAATAATATCATACCTGCTGTAGATAGCTCTGCTGATGACCTCAGGAGAGTAAAGTGGATTAATAAAAGGCTCTAATCTCCAAACCTTTTATCATTTCATGCCGACATTATTTTATACATCTTTACTGAGCCATCAGTTTTATAAAACGTGAATATTTGCATGTTTGGATTTCTTCTGCGTTTAAAAAGTGTAATTACCTGCAGCAGCTGCTAGCTTTAGCATGTAGATATAATACAATCTGCAGCTTCGACCAAATGATGTGCATTTAATGATGATCTAAAGCTTTAAATAACAGTTTACCTCCATCTTTTTACTGTATTTTGGAAGTTTAAAGTTGTTTTAAGTCAGCAATTGCTTCGTTGACATAAAATGATTTGCTCTGAGAAATTAGCTGAAATATCCTTTTAAAATCTAAATTACATCACGTTGAAGTTCACGTGATGTAAGAAAACCGTTTCCACATAAGAACCTTCGACGTTTACACAGATGTATTTTAATTTGAACATTCGGGTTTATAGACATTAAATGTGATAAACGTGACGACTTCTTCAGGAAGCTGATGTGGCTGACCAGCCGATGGCGTGGAGACCAGATGAAGACGTGATGCCTCAGGATCTCTGGTTAGACAAAGCTGAGGTCTGCCTCGACCTCGACCTCCTTCAGCCGGCCAGGCAGCTGCTGGCCGAGGCCCACATGGTGGCTGTGGTGAGTTCACAGACATGAAGAGATTAAACCGAAAACGGGCGAAACAGACGTTTGGAAACGTTGGCTGGGAAAAATCTAAACTGAGCAACAACTAGAGAAATTGCATTTACTGTCAAAATACAGTGTGAATGCTTATCGCTGAATAACTTGCTGAAAAACAACTGAAATGTAGCTAAAATGGAAGAACAAGCCTAAGTTAGTAGAAAGAACACATATTTGCTGAATTAGGTTTAAATTAGTAGAAATTAGCACAAAGATTGGGAAGTTAGTAGCCTGGTTGAAACCAGACCCTGTCCTTCACTTCGCTTCAGACAAGGGTCTGGACTTTCTCCATTTTAAAACGATTCTTGCTGGAGGCGTTGGCCTCTGCTGAGGAACAAAACCATTGGATATTTTGAACAGGGAAAGCATTCTGCTCCCTCCCCTCAGAGCCACCCCCGTGCTCTGGTGAACTTGACAACTGCTCCGCCTCCTGCAGCTTTTCTCTTGCTGCCGGCTGCCGCGCTGGAAATTCTGTGTTTATATGTTAATAAAACGTTTTAATAAAATACAATAAAACCATGGATCGCTGGTCCAGCTCACCAGAAGACCAGAACATCTGATGGGACTCGGTCAGCAACGTAAAACCCGAGTTTAATTCTCGTGACAGCCATTTCCTTGTTCATTTCAGCGGAGGGAGAGAAGGAGGAGGGCGCGAGCGATCACTTGACTTTTGGCCCAAAAAACAAAAGAAAACTCCAGATAAGGGATTAAGAAGGGGAAATTAATAAATTTGTGTCACATATAAAACAGTTCTGCATCGCTTTGCATCGCTTTGAATGAGAACATGCCGGTGCTCGCTGACTGCGCGCTGGCAGAGCCCTTTTATAGGGCTCTGCGCGCTGGGACAGGTGGGGGCGTGGGTTAGGGTCCAAAACTCCGTCCCTTCTGTTCTCTGATTGGTCCGAACAAAAATCTACCGGAGAAATGGTTGTTAATGAGAGAAGTCCCAGACTGAGCAGTGAAGGGAAATGAGAATTGAGCGGAGCTGTGCAGGAAGGCGAGGGCCAGGCTAGAAAGTTAGCTAAAAAAGCTTAACTTAGCAAAACATACCTGAAAAACAGAAAGAAGCTTAAACTACCAGAAGGAAGTGGAAGGAGCTGAAAAGAGCTCCAAAATGTGGAATTAGCTTAAAAGGCTAAAATTAGAATAAAACAGCTAAAAAGTAGCTGAAATAGCAGAAAAAGCGGAAACTAGCAGAAAGAAGTTAATTAGACTGAAAGTAGCAGAAATTACCACAAAAAACTTGAATTTAGCAGAAAGTAGCTAAAAAGGTAGCTGAAAAGGTGGAACAAGCTTAAATTAGTAGAAGGAAGCAGAAAGAACATGTTTGCCCAATTAGGCGTTAAGATGGCGCCCGTGTACATGGCTTGCAGTCCACCTTTGCTGACGGTGTTCGGATTTTTTGTGTTTTGTTCGTTTTTCATCGGGGACATAAACGCGCTACTGGTGTATGATCGACCGCAGCTCCTGGATGTTCGTTTTTCTGCCGCTGATGTCATTTATTTGGATCATTATGAGCGTACCTCTGAAAGACCCCCTCTTCCCCCGCTGCTGGTGGACCTACCTGTCCTCCGCTGTGCCCCTCACCTACCTGCCCGGAGATATCGCTCCAGACGACGGGGAAAACGAGCTGGCCAGCTGGTGAAGCTCAAAGCCCTGCGTGCTGCATCTTCCTCTCCACCTGATGGCCATGATTTCCATCATCAGCCTCCCGCATGTCCGGACCAGGTAAACAACGGGGTTTGTTTGCCGGTGTAGCTCACTGCTGGTCCTGGAGGGGCTGCTACTGAAAATCTGCGGCCGCTGGTGCACGTTCACTCCACCGCTGCTCGAACCACCGCTGCTCGAACCACCTCGGATAATATCAGGATGTGTGTAGTCAACGCAAGATCGGTCACCAACAAAATTTTCATCCTCAGGGATTACTTTCAAGAGCACGATTTGGACTTTTTCTTCATCACAGAGTCTTGGATGTCGCCAGGTGAGTCCAGCGCCTTGATGGAATTATTACCACCGAACTGTCTGTATTTTAAAGACCTGCAACCATCAGGTTGTGGTGGTGGTGGATTATTAAAAATATTCAAATCAACTTTTGACTGTAAACAACAGCCCATAACCAGTTTCCTGCTCCAGTTTTGAGCTGACTGTCTTTGAACTCGGCCATTCGCCTGTGACTTTATGCACAGTCATCTACCGCCCACCTCGATTTAAGGATTTCATAAATGAATTTTCTGATTTCTTGGCTGAAATCACACTAAAATATGATTGTGTAGTCATTATTGGTGATTTTAATTTGCATGTGTGCTGTCATGAGAAACCCATGGTTAATGACTTTTTAGATTTACCGGACTCATTTAATCTAAACCAGCATGTCCTAACCAAAAGCGCAGACATACACTGGACCTTGTTTTAACTCGTGATGTGACTGTTACTAATCTTGAAATTGGTGACAATGTGTTTTCAGACCACATGCCAGTCCGGTTTGAGTTCACCCTCCCCCATCTAACTCCTAAGCTGTGCATTCCTGCAGGTCGCAGCCGGGCCATTAACCATTTAACTGCTGCACGTTTCACTGATGTTTACAACTCTGAAATGATAATTCAGCCCCCGGTGTTTTTCTCCACCACTGAGGAGCTGGCATCCTAGTTCAACTCTGTCTGTTTAAAGGCTCTGGATCATGTTGCTCCTGTTAAATCTAGAAAATCAAAACTCAGAGCAGAACCTTGGCTGAATGACGTCACCAAGGCTGTTAGGCAGCAATGCAGGAGGGCGGAATGTAAATGGAGAAAAGACAGGCTGCATGTCTCTTTTCAAATACTAAAAGAGAGTTGGTGTCGTTATCAGAAAGCAATAAAAACTGCTAAATCTCAATACTTCTCTGATATCATTGCCTCAAACTCTCACATTCCACGAGTCCTGTTCTCCACCCTAAACTCTGTTCTCCACCTCACTGAACCATCACCCCTGGAAGCCTCGACTGATCTGTGCGAGAACTTCCTACATTTTTTTTTTATTGCGACAACCCGGGCTCTCATTTCTCCTCCAACTCATGATCCACCCATCTCACCTCAATCTGTTGCTGTATTTGACCATTTTGAACCAATCTCTCTGTCTTCTCTAGAGCAGGTCATGTGCAACCTGAAACCATCTGGTTCCCTCTTTGATGTGGTCCCCCCTCTGCTACTAAAGGAGGTTTTTCCTACTCTAGGTCCTTCCATTCTTGCTATTGTGAATAACAGTTTATCCACTGGTGTGGTGCCAAAAAACATTAAAACATGTTGCTGTTCAACCTCTCCGAAAAAAAAAAAAACCTTGACCCTTCAGTAGTATCTAACTTCAGGCCTGTCTCCAGACTCCCATTTGTTACTAAACATCTGGATAAAATAGTTGAGTCCCAGTTGAAGTGCTTCCTGGAGGATCACGCCATCCTTGAGTTATTCCAATCTGGCTTTAAACCTCTCCACAGCACTGAAACTGCCCTACTGAAGGTTTTTAATGACATCTTCTTATCCACAGATACTGGTGACTCTGTGCTGCTTGTCCTATTGGACCTTACATCTGCTTTTCGATACCATCGACCATGAGATCCTCATTGCTAGGTTGGAGCAATGGGTGGGCATCACAGGGGCAGCTCTCAATTGGTTCAGATCGTACCTCACTGACAGGTCCTTTTGTGTTTCCATCAAATATTTTAGTTCTGCAGTGGCGGCACTTAAATGTGGGGTTCTGCAGGGGTCCATCCTGGGTCCTCTCCTATTCTCCTTATACCTACTGCCACTTGGTGCTATTTTCCAGAAACACAACATACCTTTCCACTTCTACGCCGATGACTATCAAATTTACTTCCCCCTAAGACACAATGTTACATGCTCTATTCAACCTCTGCTCGACTGCCTGGCTGACATCAGGGACTGGATGGCTTTAAATTTCTCAAGTTTCAATTAAAAGAAATCTGAAGTCATGTTGTTCCCTCCCAACGACACAATCACAAACCATTGCATCGACCTTTTTGCTCTACCCCTGTCTGAAAAACAAAAAGTCACAAATCTGGGAGTGATAATGGATCCTTCCATGAAACTCAACAGTCATGTAAATGTGATCGTTAAATCCTGTTTTTTTCAGCTGAGGCGACTGTCTAAGCTGAAGCCCATATTATCCAAAAATAACCTGGAGACAGTAATTCACGCATTTATCACATCTAGGCTTGATTACTGGAATTCACTCCTGTTTGGTATCAGTCAGACCATTGCACGATTACAACTGGTCCAGAACGCAGCAGCCCGATTTTTAACCAGTACAGACAAAAGAGAGCACATTACACCAGTCTTGGCCTCCCTGCACTGGCTACTGGTTCATCTTCAAATCCAGTTCAAAATTCTCTGTATGTCTACAAATCGCTGAACAGTCTCCCCCCCACCCATCTCTCTGATTTGCTACAGCTGTATGTCCCACCACGTGCTCTGAGGTCAGCGGACCAGTTACTCCTAACAGTTTCAGGAACTTGTCTTAAACGCAGAGGTGACAGGGCCTTCTCTGTAGCAGGACCAAGACTCTGGAATGAGTTACCGTTGCTCGTCAGACAGGCCCTCTCCCTCTCGGTTTTCAAATTATGTTTAAAAACCCATTACTATTCTGTTGCTTTCAACACCAGATGATCTGTGTTTGGTCATTATATTTATTATCTGCAATGATTTTATGTCTATTTTATTGTACTTCATTGTGTGTTGCCTGTTGTTTGTTTGTTTGTTTGTTTGTTTGTACAGCACTTTGGTTGGCCTTGTTGCTATTTTAAGTGCTCTAGAAATAAAATGGTATGGTAAAGATGCAGAAATTAGCATAAAAATGGAAATTATCTGAAAAAAAAGAGAGAACACATTTTTGCTGAATTAGGCTGAAAAAAAGGAAATGAGTGGAAAAAATGATGATTTAGCTGAAAACCCTAACATTAGCATAAAAACATCAATAGTAGCTGAAATGGCAGAAAAGGCTGAAACTTGTAGAAAGAAGCTGAAAGAAGCATACCAAGCTGAAATTAGCAGAAAGAAGTTAGAAGCACAAAGATGTTGTAGTTAGCAGAAAGAAGATGAAAGGATGACGTGGAGGTGAGCAGACGCGTTTGAACCAGCGCTCCCAACTCGGTTTGCTAAATCCCCTTTTCAAAGCTGAATTAACATTAAAAAATCAACTATTTCATGATGAAAAGGGTAAAGACATTAAAAGGTAACGAAAAATCTAAACAGCAACAAGAGACGGATGAGGAAACTTTTAAATCATCAGTCGAGGAAGACGCACCGGAGCCACACCTAATTATGGAGAAACTTCAAGCCAGCATCGGAGCTATTCACAAAGAGGTGATAGCCATCAGCGCTGATGTGAAGGAAGCGCTGAACCGCTTCCATGATGAACTCTCCGCTGATATGAAGAGAGACTTAAAAAGTTTTCAAGAAGAGATTAATAAAAAGTTAAATAAAATAACGTCAGATGTAAAGGAGAATAAAGAAAAAGCGGAGGAGTCTCTACAACGTGTATCAGAAGTGGAGGAGTGGGCCGCAGCTGCGAAAGAGGTGCTGTCTCAAACTTTAATTAATCAAGATAAACTGCAAGCCAAACTGATTGATTTAGAAGCACGCACACGCAGGAATAACATCCGTGTGTACGGGATTCCAGAAGACACAGAGGGAGACAACCTGCTGGAGTTTATGGTTGATTTTATCAAGGCCAAGCTGTCACTCCAGGACTTTGATTTAGACATTCAAAGCTGCCACCGGGCTTTGGGCCCCAAACCACCGCAGAGCGCAAACCCCCGCTCTGTGGTGATTTCATTTTTGGCTTTCAGAACCAGAGAATTGGTGCTTCGAGCAGCTTGGAAGAAAAAAGAAATTTATCTCAACCAGCAGCGGATTTACTTCGACCAGGACTATCCGACAGAGACCCAGAAGAAGAGGAAAGCTTACGCACCTGTCAGAAAACTTCTGAAAGAAAAAGGTCTCCGCTTCCGAACCTCAGCACCAGCCAAACTGCGTGTGTTTTTTGATGACGGCCCGATCACGTACAACAATGCTACGGACGCCATCAAGGATCTACAGAGGAGAGGTCTCGCTCCAGAAAGCAGCAGCAGAGATGACGCTCCAGCAGAGACGCTGATGGAGAAGCTGGATGGACTGTCATGGAAGGAGGCAGGGGCCAGGCAGCCGGGCTCCGACAAGCACAGAGAGAGAGCACGGGAAAAACTCAGCGGATTTCGTTATGAGGACGGACACACATCCACTTCTACAAGCTAAGTGCCGCTCATTAATTTAAAAAATATATAAATAAATAAATAAAAAAGAAAAATGTTCTGACCCAAAGTGTGGACTAAGATCAAACTATATTAACATAAAGACATGGTCAGACATCATTATAATGTCAATTTATTTATCCTTAGCTGATGTTAAAAAAAAAAAAATTCGTTACGGATTTCAAAATAATAAATGATTAACCGTTGTTTTGGGAGCTGGTTTAAAGGGCTCTGATTGTGCACTGAACTCATACTCTTTCCGAGTTACGTCAGACTGCACGGGAGAGACCCCCCATGGAAGGAGACTCTGGACTTTTCTCTTCCTCCTAGACTCCTCAAAGAGTCACTTTGTTTTGGAAGTCTTACCCGTTGTTTGTTTATTAGTCTCATGTTTTTTGTTTGTGATTTGTATATATGTTTTATTTTTGAGTCATTTTGTTTTGGAAGTTGTTCCTGTATTATGTTTTGAAGTTTTAGGTATTTTGTTTTTGTTAATTGATTTATTGGTAGGGTCACCTTGGATGTGTAAGTTAAAGGGAATTTTTCATTTAAGGAGTTATGCTCCAACATGACTATAAAATTATATCTATTAATGTTCATGGGTTACAGAATCCAATTAAAAGAGGTAAGCTTATAGCTAAAATGAAGAGAGAACAGCAACAGATAATATTCTGGCAAGAAACGCATTTAACAAAAGAGAACCATGAAAAATTTTTAAAAATGGGTTTTAAAATGACATTTTATTCTTCCATTCCAAAGGCACACACGAAAGGTGTGGCTATATTCAAAGTCAAAGTCAACTTTATTGTCAGAACTGCAATATGTACAGGACATACACAGGACCGAAATTGCGTTTCTCTCAGTCCCTCGGTGCAACAGTAACCATCTAAACACTAAACACTAAAACATTTAATACACATAAGCATAAAATAGTAAAAAAGTGTAACACTGTCCTGAGTTTTTTCATAATAGTATAAAAGTATGAAAATTTACACCAACACTGAAACACCAAACACCCCTAAAACACCAAACACCCAATGAACATAAGCATAAAATGAAATAATAAAAGTGTAATACTGTCCTGAGTTTTTGCATAGTAGTATGAAAAGTATAATAGTAAAAAAAAAAAAGCCAATAATATATATTAATAGCAAATAATGTGGACTTTCAGGTGTCCAAACAAATTACAGACAAAGAAGGTCGCTTTGTTTTGGTGAGGGGAACAATAGACTCAAAAGAAGTAACTTTACTCAATGTATACAGACCTCCAGGACATGACAAAACTTTAATTGATAAAATATTTGACCTTATATTGACTGAAACATCTGGTGTATTGATAAGTGGAGGTGACTGGAATGCACAACTTCATCCGTCCTTGGATTCCTCAAACCCTTTAAAAAAAATTAACCCTGAATCTTTGTATATAAAAAAGATGATTAAAAAGACTGGTTTAATAGATGTCTGGAGGGATCGCCACCCACTGGCCAAAGAGTACACCTTCTTCTCTCATCCCCACGGCGTTTACTCAAGAATTGATTATTTTTTCATATTTAAAGCAGATGGATATAGGGTATTAGATTGTAGTATTGGTACCCGGGATGTGTCAGATCATTCAGGGATATATTTGAAACTATGCTTAGATTCTCACCCTAAGTCAACAATATGGAGATTTAACACATCTCTGCTAAATGATAACGAATTTGAGAATTTTATTAACAAGGAATTTTCTGACTACTTAGAATTTAATAATAGTAATGAATTATCACCAAGCATATTATGGGATGCGGCAAAAGCAGTATTACGTGGGAAAATTATAATGTGGGCATCAAGGAAGAAAAAGAAAAATGTGAGCATTCATTCATTCATTCAACCTTTATTTAGTCAGGTAAATCTTTTGAACCTCATGGGCTCATTTACGAAAGCGACCTGCTAAAACTAAAGAACAATGAACAGCAATGGTAGAATTTCCTTAAACAATAAACAATCAAACAATAAACAATAGAAAACAAAAGAGAGAGAATATATATATATATATATTATATATATATAAGAGATAAGATAAGAGATAAGAGATTTTTTATTAACATTGCACCAGTAAACCAATACAACGTGATCATGTAAACACAGTCATCCAGAGGTCAGAGAATGTTAAGCTGCTGCAATTCAAAACACGCATGTTCAAAACACGCATGTTCGTCAGCGCGGCCATCTCTCATCCATCATGGATGAAGAGCAAAACAGATATGGAAAAAGGAAAAGCACAGTAGGTATCATTTGTGATATTCAAAAAAAGAATTTATCAAAGATTGCCTGAGGACACTCCATGATAAAGTCTCAAAAACTCTATCAGCGAAAGCACAGTCACACGAGACATTGTTGCAGTTTTGACGACAGGCAAGGAGATATTTCAAAGTCAAAGTCAAAGTCAACTTTATTGTCAGAACTGCAATATGTACAGGACATACACAGGACCGAAATTGCATTTCTCTCAGTCCCTCGGTGCAACAGTAACCATCTAAACACTAAACACTAAAACATTTAATAAACATAAGCATAAAATAGTAAAAAAGTGTAATACTGTCCTGAGTTTTTTCATAATAGTATAAAAGTATGAAAATTTACACCAACACTGAAACACCAAACACCCAATGAACATAAGCATAAAATGAAATAATAAAAGTGTAATACTGTCCTGAGTTTTTGCATAGTACAGTAGTATGAAAAGTATAAAAACGTAAATCTATAAAATAAACTGAAGTTTTCTAGCGTTGACATTTGCAAAGAGTGGCACAGCAGCATATAAGTTGATGTACACAGTATATGTATGAGGTAGTTGATGTTGGTATAGAGGCAAAGTGGCATATGAAGTAAGGCACATAAGGCACATTTGGCATCCTTAGATAAGGCTAGTCAGAGAATGCTGTATATGTATCTGCAGTAGTGTAGACAAAAGTAGTGTAAATGTAAACAGTAGTAATAAATGTAAAGCAGTAGTAATAAATGTAAACAGTATTAATAAATGTAAACAGTGAATGTAAACAGTAGTATGACTATAGGCAGTAATGTAATACAAACATTAGTGCAAATATGAGAAGTAGTGCAAACTGAATGAACACATGACCGAGAGTTCAGTGAACAACCCGTTTGATGACACAGAGTCCAGTGTTAAAAACTTTGTTGTGTGGTAATGTGTGAGAAAGTTTTTTGTGTTAAGGCAGTTCAAATGGGAGGGGGGGCAGAGCAGGCAGAGTGTTTAGCATTCTGACTGCCTGATGAACAGAGCTGTCTCTCAGTCTGCTGGTACGAGCCTGGAGACTCCTCAGTCTCCTCCCTGATGGCAGCAGTCTAAAGCGGCTGTGTAGTGGGTGTGTGGGATCACCTGCCATGCGGTGGGCTTTCCGAGTGAGGCGTTTGCTGTGTAAGTCCTGCAGTGAGGGCAAGGAGGTGCCGACGATCTTCTCAGCTGCTTTCACGATGCGCTGGAGGCTCTTGCGGCAGGATGCAGTGCATGCACCAAACCACACAGTGATGCAGCTGGTCAGGACACTTTCTATGGCACCTCTGTAGAAGGTGCACATGATGGAGGTTGAAGCTCCAGCCCTTTTCAGCTTGCGGAGAAAGTAGAGGCGCTGGTGAGCCTTCTTCGCCAGTGCTGCAGTGTTCCTGCTCCAGGACAGGTCCTTTGAGACGTGCACTCCCAGGAACTTGGTGCTGTCCACTCTCTCCACTGCGGTGCTGTTGATGGTCAGAGGGGCATGTTGTGCATCCCTCTTCCTGAAGTCCACGACAATCTCCTTTGTCTTCTCCACGTTGAGAGTGAGATTGTTGTGTCCGCACCACAAGGCCAAGCGGCTCACCTCGTTCCTGTAGTCCGTCTCATCGTTGTTGCTGATGAGACCTACCACTGTTGTGTCGTCCGCAAACTTGATGAAGTGGTTGGAGCTGTACGATGGTGTGCAGTCGTGTGTTAGCAGGGTGAATAGAAGGGGGCTCAGCACACATCCTTGTGGGGCCCCTGTGTTCAATGTGATGGTGCTAGATGTGTTACTCCCGATCCGTACTGTCTGTGGTCTCCCGGTCAGGAAGTCTAGCAGCCAGTTACACACTGAGGTGTTCAGCCCCAGACCGGTATTTATATTTATATTTATATTTAGTCTGTGAGTAACTTCAAAGAACACAGTTCAGCAGTTTGTTCAGCTGGGCGTCATCCGAGCCACACACAGAGATCTCTGGGGGGTGCGGGTGAGGGAGATCAGCAAGGGCACTTCAACTCTACGCTCCAGGAGAAAGTTTCCAAACAGGCCTCTTTTCAAGGACGTGTGCAGAAACCAGATTAGATAGTCTTTTTGTTTATTCCAATTCAGACCACAGTGTTCTTTTTCACTGCAGCCTCCAAGTCCAGACGCTGTTTCAGAGCCAAAATTCCAAATCATATGAGGTTCCGGTCTATGAACCCCCATCCATGCCCAGTTGGGACCCAGGCGGCTGTAAACGAGTTCCAAAACGCCCAGCAGGTCCCCGGTAGTCCACCGACGCACCCAACGTGCGATTGAGCTCATACAACAGCTGGGATGAGTTGCTCACGGCCCGGATCAGAGAATCATGCTGATCAGGGAGTTTCGCCAGCGCGCTGATAGCCGCCGAAGCCCTCCTCAGCTTCAGGTAGCAGACAGTCCCTCCGATGCCAAAAAAAAGAGCAGCTGCTACTAATAGTCCAATAATCCACAAATCTTCCACGTCTTCGACACTCAAGACGGTCAAACACATAGGCTGCCACTGTCCCCATGAGTCCATCATGTATCCAGCCGCGTGTGTGTCAGAGGGGCAGACCGCTTCTCCTGGCACGGTCCGCTTCGTGGAAAAAATCTTATCTATTGAAGAAACAGCCCAATTTACTAATTCCATCGCAAATTGGTTCGAGTGAGCGCTGAAGTGTCAGACGAGACAAAAAGCAAGCAGGGAGGAGGAAAAAAACTTAGGGAAGGAAGGAGCAGAAAGATATGCGACTTGCCTTGTCGAGAGCGGAAGTAGGATATACACATATACATATATATATATATATATATATATATATATATATATATACATATATATATACATGCATACACATTCCTCCTTTTAACAAAGTATCAAAAAAACTAGCAAAACATTATAAGGTAGACGTATAAAATCAAAGACAAGAACAAATCTGCATTGGTTTTTGCCAGGAGCAAGTTAATAATTTGAATAAACAACTAAACATTTTGGAGCAGAAGCATATTGAAACCAAAGACTCTAACCTATTAAAGCAAATTGCCACAATAAAAGCGGAACTTAATAAGAAACTCGATGATAAGGTGATACTTAATCTTAAATATATAAAACAAACTTATTATGAGAATGGACCTAGAGCAAAAAAGCTAATAGCCTGGCGACTAAAACAACAACAGCTAGATAGATCCATTTTTAAAATAAAAAATCCCACTTCGAATCAGATGAGCTTCTCCCCAGATGAAATACATAAATCTTTTGAAATGTATTACAGGAAACTATACAGTCAACCTAAATTAACTGATCTTTCCTCAGTAAAACAGTTTCTAGATTGTTTGGACTTACCATCAATTGGAACAGAGCAAAATAAATGGATTTTAGCAGATATAACTCAGGCAGAGGTTGATAAAGCCATCTCAAAATTGAAAACAGGCAAGTCACCAGGCGGTGACGGATTACCAGCTGAATGGTATAAAAGGTTCAGGAGAACTATAATGCCTTTGTTGATAAAATGTTTTAATTATGTGCTTAAAGGAGGTGAAATCCCCCCATCATGGAAACAAGCAATAATATCCGTTATACCAAAACCAGGAAAGGATAAAAGTGAGTGCAGCTCATATCGGCCCATTTCGGTTTTGAACATAGACTATAAAATATTCACTTCTATAATTGTCACGAGACTAGAAAATATTATCCCAGAATTGATTGATACAGATCAGACCGGATTTATTAAAAATAGACGCACACAGGACAATGTAAGGAGAACCTTATATTTATGCGATATTATGAGAAGAGATAAATTGAAATCTTTAGCAATCAGTTTTGATGCTGAAAAAGCTTTTGACTCAGTTAGATGGGAATACTTATATCTGGTCCTACAGCGGTTCGGCTTTAGTAATTCAATTATAAGTTGTTTAAAATCAATATATAGTTCACCAGAAGCCCGGATCAAAATTAATGGAGGCCTTTCAGACACATTCCCTCTGGAAAGAGGATGCAGGCAAGGGTGTCCTCTGAGTCCAATTCTTTTTGCACTTTTTATAGAGCCACTTGCTCAGAAAATTAGGGAGGATTCAGAAATTAAGGGAATTATATTTAAGGGAAGAGAATACAAAATATGTTTATATGCTGATGATGTTCTAGTGACACTATCGGACCCAGATGTCAGTCTTCCGAACCTCATGTCTTGTCTCCATCAATTTGGACTTTATTCAGGTTATAAATTAAATATTGGGAAAACTCAGACATTATGCTTCCAATACTCACCCAGTGAGGATATTAGTAATTTGTTCAAATTTAACTGGAAAACAAAAACCTTGAAATATTTAGGTATCAACATTACCAGAAACTTAAATAAAATATACAAAGCTAACTATGGTACAATGACTAATAAAATAAAAAGCAATCTGGACAGATGGGCTCCAATGATGTTCGAATTGTATAAACGAATAGAAATTATAAAAATGATTATTTTACCTAAACTCTTGTTCCTGTTTCAATCTCTACCAATAGAAATTCATACTAAGCAGTTTAACGAATGGAACCGCATGATTTCCAGATTTATATGGCAGAATAAGAGACCAAGGGTACGTTATAAAACGTTACAATTACCTAGAGATAAAGGAGGGATGTCACTCCCATGCCTGGAAAACTATTACAGAGCAGCACAACTACAATTTATGGTTCACTGGTGTGAAGAAGGGTATGAATCAAAATGTAAAGAACTAGAGTTAAGTCAAATAGACATCCCCCTCCAGGCTCTGCTGGGGGATAAACACCTTAAAACCATATATTCAGATGAGTTGAGCATCTTTACAGAAGTCCCCCTCAATATTTAGTTTAAAGAATTCCGCAATCCTCTTTTAGAGAGGAAAATTAGGTTACTAAGATGGATAGAGCACGATAGGGGCTTTGTACCAGCACAACTCGATTCAAAATTCAAACAATTAACCAGAAAAGGGATTACATCATATTGCATGATTTCCACTGGAACTGCTCTTGATAGTTTCCAACAACTGCAAGAAAAATTTGACCTTGACAAACAAGACTTTTTTAGATACTTGCAACTTAGGCATCACTTTGAAAATAATATTAAAATACCGGAGAATTCTGATATTGATTTTATTAACATTTTCATTGACGCGTACAAAGGTAAATCTCATAAGAAGAGGTTGTCAAGACTATATGTTTGCCTAGAAGCCAATAAAAAATCATCAACAATATCCATTAAAAAATTATGGGAAAAGGAGGCAAAAATATTACTGACAGACGAAGAGTGGCTAAACATATGCCAGATTAATGCCTCCTCCACTAATTCAGGATTTTGGAGGGAATTTTCTTGGAAAAATATTGTTAGGTTTTTTACAACCCCCAAAAGAATATTCTCTCAAACGGGCAATCCGGAAGCAGGTTCCTGTTGGAGGCGATGTAATAATGTGATGGCTGACCACTTTCATATTTTCTGGGACTGTCCACTGATTTGCTCTTACTGGTCATTGGTTATCAAAGAGATAAAAGCAATCCTTGGTTTTGAGATTGAACACAATTTCAAAACCATATATTTAAGTAACTTACCAACTGAACTCAACACCGGGGATAAGTACCTGCTGAAAATATTATTGATAGCAGGAAAGAAAACAATAACTAGAAAGTGGCTTAATGAAAATCCACCGACAATAGGAGAGTGGTCAGCCATAATAGACGAAATATGTGAAATAGAAATGATTACTTTCTATATAAGACTCCAGGAAAACAAATTCAAAAAAATATGGTTGAAATGGTTAACATACAAGGACTCAAGAAGTTGAGTACGATCGCTTCATCACCAGATGTAGTAGTGGGACTTGGGTGCAGTAAGGCTCCACAGGTCTCGACAGACATGGAATGATACTCCCACCTGCTGGGCTAAGACTCTTTATGGATCCTTATATAACCTGTGTCCTGTTAAATAATTCTGTGACCTGTTTTGACAGTCAGCTGTCAATACTATATTAATTTTATTTTCTAAACGGCAATGATGCATCCATTCCTTGGTGACCTTTTATTTTATTTTATTTATTTTCTTCTCTTTTATTTTCTTTGCTCTTTTTTACTGTTTGTTGTTGTTATTGTTTAACTTTGTATAAAATACTATAAAAATAAAATATAAAAAAGAAAGGAGCACAAAACAGCTGAAAAAAGTTTTAATTTGCAGCAGGAAGCTAAAAGAAGCTGAAGCAGAACAAAATGTGAACGAAGCTGTGAAAGGTTGTAAACAGAGTTAAAGGTTTGAAGGATGTAAAATGAGCTCAATTCATTTTCTATGAGGAAAAAATGGCAGAAATGGCTAAATATTTCAAACAGCTAAAGTTGCACCAAAATCAATATTTAGAGCAGGACTGTCGTTTTGATTCATGATTTGCTGAAACAGATGAAAACTGCAGGACGGGAAAGATGCAGAGAAACGTATGGAATAAACCCAGAATAATAAATATAAACAGGCTCACAACAGAGTGAATGCTTCATAAACACCAGCTGTGAGTCAGAATGTGCAGACATCTGAATGTTTTTCTGGTTTCACGTGTCTAAATTAAAAGTGTTAATAAATGTGAGACGAGATCAAATAAAAGATGTGAATCATCACTTTGCTTCTTGTCACGACTCATGTGGTCATAACTCTTCTGTCAGCGTTACAGCAACACATACCTGACTAACGTTTACCCAACAATGCCTTCAGGAGCTCGGAGATAAGAACGTCATATCAAGAAGTTTACTGATTCTGGCCCGTCTGGCCTGCATGGAGCAGAACTTTTCTGAGGCTCTGGTTCTCTTGGATAAAGCCCAGACGTTGGGAAGGAGCGCTGAGTTCTGGTACCAGCTCACCCTCATCAGGGTCACAGCTGTGGTGGGCCAGGGAGACCCAGATTCCCAAACCAGGGTAAAGACACGCGGCAGGAGTGAAGCTCCGAGTGTTGGAGCGAACGTTTGTCATGAAACTTTGTCTCTTCCAGGTGGATCGTGTTGTCCACGGAGGCTGCAAGGCTCTGCAGCTGCTTCAAACGCAGCACATCAACAGAGCTCCACAGCTGACCTCCCTCATCGCATCGTTACATCAGAGGTTCCTGCAGTTCTGCACAGTTCTCCTAAAGTGTTCACTTCTGTAATTCAGATGTTATTTAAGCTCAGGACCACGTGGATCCAGTGCAGGACTTGGAACAGCTTCTTTAATGTGCAGCTCCGTCAGGAAAACATAGAGGGATTTGACTAAAAACTGTGTTAACAGTTAACTCTTCTGTTGTGTTAGGGTGCACCGATCACCAGTGATCGACGTTCTAACTCCTACAGTTCAGGGTTAGGGTGCACCGATCACCAATGATCAATGTTCTAACTCCTACAGTTCAGGGTTAGGGTGCACCGATCACCAGTGATCGACGTTCTAACTCCTACAGTTCAGGGTTAGGGTGCACCGATCACCAATGATCAATGTTCTAACTCCTACCGTTCAGGGTTAGGGTGCACCGATCACCAATGATTGATGTTCTAACTCCTACAGTTCAGGGTTAGGGTGCACCGATCACCAGTGATCGATGTTCTAACTCCTACCGTTCAGGATTAGGGTGCACCGATCACCAGTGATCGNGGTCATCTGGACAGTTTATTTTTATAGAAACGTTTTTATAGAAATGTTTCTATAAAAAAGAAACTGTCCAGATGACCCGACTGAGAATTATTGGATTTGGTACCTGGATTATTGAGCATGAACTTTCTTGTCTTGAACCACTTTGGCTGTGGCTGCCTGCCTGGGAGGAGTCGACGAGAGACAGGACGGCCTCCAGAAACCATCCTGGCTCCAGCAAACTGGTTGCTCCACTTAAGGTGTTTACTTCTTGGTGGGGGAAACAGTTTGCTGGAAGTCCTCTGACTGATGAAGCCCTCCAGATAGAGGGTGAAACGTTTCTATAAAAAAGAAACTGTCCAGATGACCCGACTGAGAATTATTGGATTTGGTACCTAGGGGTGGGCGATATGGCTCAAAAATTATATTGTGATATTTCAGAGAATTATCACGATAAAAATAAATTTTGTGATATAACCCAAAAAAATATTTAAAAAATAAAATTTATTTATTTAACAAAATCAACTTAACATGTTGCTTTGCAGTATTATATAAAATAAAATAAAAACAACAAGGGGTAATTTTTACTGAAATTACTTTATTTAGTAAAGTATTCAGTCCCCAAGTAGTGTATAAAAATAAAAAAATTAAAATGATCTGTTATTTAGATTGAAAGTCTGCAAAAAACAACAACTAAATACTGTAAAACAACTAAATACTGTCCTAAAACAACTAAATACTGTAAAATGAAGCTTAAGATCTGTTGAGCAGACTGTGTGAGATAGCTGAGCCGCGCACGTGTACAGACAGTTAAACTGCACAGGTACAGATAGCCCCCCCACCCCCTGCCTGCGCTGCTCCGCATGTGCCCTGTGCGGGCTTCGTCTCTCCCAGGGGGAAAGACAGCTGAGACACGTTTGTTTTTAGCATTTTAGCTAGCGTTACACCAGTACCGACAGGTGGAGGGAGGTGAGCAGCTCGGTTTGATCTTTTGAAGTGCTCGAATATTAAGGGGGCGGGGCGCCCCAACGTATTACGTCATGAAATTAGCATATCATGATATAACTTTTTTGCCCGGGCAAGCATTTTTTACCTGTATTATTGTGAACGATATGATATGGCCCAGCCCTATTGGTACCTGGATTATTGAGCATGAACTTTCTTGACAAACCTTTAACATTTAAGGACAAAATTTAACCAAATTGTTTTCAAGTCTGTAGCTTAATGTAAAAGCAGTTTCAAAGATCACAGTGTGACATTTTGCAATTTTAACATGAACCTTGTGCATATCTAAATAATAAAAGTGAAGATTTTTTTTAATACATCTTTATTGTAAAAATCTATACTAAAATGAAAAATACATGGGTTTAAAGCAGACAGGGAAGGGAATAAGGTAGGATTATTAATCAGGTTTAAAAGTTACATCTCATGAGGTACTCCATTAGAGCATGACATCTCTTCCACAACATTCTGCGGAAAAGCCTTTAGGGTGTTCTTCTTCTAGTGGTGGTTAGTAAATAGCTTAAGGGAGCATTACCGCCACCAGGTGGTAAGAAGAGTTGGATTCTTGACCCTGCCTACAGAACGGGTACAGAAGTGTAAATGGAAACACAAACCCACACGAGCTAAACTGAACCGCACCGTAACAGTGGAAAAGGGGCACAGGTGTCTCTTTCAGAAAAGAGAGTTGATTAGCAGAGACATTTATTTATCATAGTCAGAATGGAACCAGGGGTGGTCAGGATGTAGACTCATCCTGACTTGGGAGATTAACACATACAAAAGAAGTGGGTAGGAGACACAGTGTCTCTGAGGACGTTCTGTGTCTTTGAGGGACACTTTTGTCTCTGATAAGGGCTTGGTTGGATGGACGCTACATAATTTATTTAAAAAAATTATAAGGTTAGTTTCATTATAACTAGGGATGCACCGATCCACTTTAAAAAAAACCTTTTGATCAGATCACTATACCTAAATCTGGACGAGGCAGCAGCTATCCTCTTTTGCTCCTTCCCTCCCCGACCTTCCCCACCCTGCGCGGCTTCTTGTCTTGTCTACAGCTCCTCAGGAAAGCACCTCTCGAGCGCAAATTGAGATGGATCTGGTTTCGTGGGTGATCAGTTCTATTGACAAGATTTTTTTCTACAAAAAGGCAAGGCCTAGGGGAGCCAGCCTGTCTCCCTCAGACTCACCCGGGAGGATACGTCATGGATTCCTGGGGCGAATGGAAGGTGACATGTCTCTGTGTTCTCTGTGGAAGACATGGAGGATTTGTATATAATTAGATTTATGATAGCAGGCGCTTTGCTTTTTGGCGTTTGTGGAGCACTGGCCTATCGGAAAATGAGGAAGACTTCAGCAGCTATTAAAGGGATTGTGACATGATTTTTTTACTATTCATAGAATTGCTCAAAATATATATATTTTATCATTTAAATATGTTTGTTTTTGCAAACAAAATGATAAATCACTTTAATTTTGCTTTAAAAGTGATTTTGAACTTCAAGCCGTGTTTAATCATGGGAAATCCGATTACACTCGAACGCACCATATGTGATGTCACACTGGGCAGAGGGCTGTGGTGTCTTTAATAGCGGACAATTTAAAACTGGACGAATTTAGCAATCTATGTGAAGATTTGAGCTATTTGTCTTCATTTTGGGAAGCAGAAAATAGTTTGGGTGATGGAACAAGAAACAACAGGATCTAATTTAGGTCTGATGCTGTATCAGACTTCCTTCATGTCGAGCTGCTCATACCTGCGCACTGTGACAAGCCCAGAGCTCTGCCCGGTGTGACATCACAGATGGTGCGTTCGTGTGTAATGGGATTTCCCATGATTAAACACGGCTTGAAGTTCAAAATCACTTTTAAAGCAAAATTAAAGTGATTTATCATTTTGTTTGCAAAAACAAACATATTTAAATGATAAAATATATATATTTTGAGCAATTTTATGAATAGTAAAAAAATCATGTCACAATCCCTTTAATGTCATATCGAAGCTCCCGAGTAAAGTGAAAGTCTGATCGCGCCGTGACCTCCATAAATTAGCTTTTTTACGAGCTAAACTGGAAGGTGGTCGCGATCTCTGAGGATCGCAGACCACCCGCACGGCTTGGGACTCTTGGACGCTGTACTGGTCAACATCTGGAGGAGGGGTCATAGCATGGATCAGTGAAAAGTTCCCGAATTGGATCATATTTGGATCAGAGTCGCCCAGCAGGACTCAAGTCTACAGAAATTACACTGTGTGCCTGAAGTGAAAAATATTTATGTTATCTCTATCTGACTTCCCAAAACAGCCTTGGAAAGGCTGGATATCAAATTTCTCCTGAGACGTGTTACTGAGGACACCAGCTGCACCTAACTATCGCTACCCCCCCCCCCCCCGGAGAACTTTTCTGTGAGCGTTATCGGAGGCCGGCTGGGTACATCTTCAGAACTGTTTGCTATCTGAAAATGGCTCATGGACAGAATCTCACTGCCTCAACCTCAAAATGCATATGTGATTTGTCCTAAATATGCTTTCTGGTAGAGTTTTTTGATTTCTCATATGGTGTCTAAACAGGCAAGATATGAAAGATCTTTTTTGTAATACCACAACTTATCCTCATGTTACCTTCCCTTTTTTCATATCCAAGATTGTGGCGGCGTGGTTTAACTGCTGCGGCTTCGTGCACTCGTCCCATCTTAAGACGGATGTGCGTAATCAATCATGTTGTATTGTGCTCTGGTGCAATGGCAATGTCAATAAAGATATATTCTATTCTATTCTATTATTGATTTTATATGAGGCTGTAATAATCTCCTCTCTACAGGCAGGTGCAATTTGTACAAACATAAGCATGCATGTCCAAAAACGCAACTTGAGGTAAGTTTTAATGTTGGATAAGTTTCAAAGTTAGAATTAAATCCTGCTAACACAAAGCATGTTTTTATTCCTAGCTTTAAAGTCAGTCAGTCAGTCATAGAGTTTTACTGTCATACACACCACATGTGGTACATGGGGTGGAATGAGATTATGTACACAGGGTCCCAGTTACATCCCACAACAAAATGTAAAAGAAAAACAGTAATAAGGTCTAAGATATGAACTAAGAAAAACATCAACTAAATATACACTAAGCACTAATAGCATAAAAACAATATGCTGAAGTGGATATTAAAGTGATTAATGGCTTCAAACATCTGCTAAGTTCATGGCAAAAAACAACATAGACATGTTCCTGATTTTAGGATTTTACATCGCTTTATAATGTAACTGTTTTGTTTTGTTTATTTATTTAATTTTTTATTTAAATAATTTTCTTTTCTTTTTCCAGTTCATATGCTTTTTTATGTTCGTCTACTGTTGTACTGATAAATATGTCCTGGAGGGTAAATGTAAACTATATCTTGGCTGCAAATATTCAATCAAGCAGCGCAGCAGGCAGTCTGATTTCAGTCAGCTGCACTCAGTCTGCTCCTCCTCCGAGACGGGCAGACTGAGCGCAGCTGACGTATATTAGACAGCCTGCTTCGGACTAAACGAGAGGAACACACCGCTAACTTTACAACAGTTCCTGCTTAAACAATCCTTGTGCTCTTTAATGTGGTGCTTTTTCAGATGTTTATTAAGTTTGATGTATTGTAGGTCGCAACGGAGCTTTCTTCTCTTGGTACAGCGGCTCTGCAGACATTGCACGTTGCTGTCTTGCGGTGTTTAGTGTAAAATACTTCCACACAGCGGACATGTTAAGATGAAAAGTTGGTTAGCCGTTAGCCACAGTGCTGCTCTCAGTCCTCATGTATTTACTCACATTTTAGCTGGCTTCAAACTATGAAATTAATTTCCTTCAGAAAATCCATTCCATAGTTTGATTCCCTGCCTTGCAGAGCAGCCGGCAGGGAATCACATGTCGAGATGTTTCAGCAGACAGACATTCACCATGGATCGGAAATCTGTACAGATTGTATCGGAAAAATCCGATATGTAAATTATGCTGGTGTAGCCCCTGGTTTAAAAAAAAAAAGAAGAAAAACCCATGCACTTAAGGCCTTTTAACATTTGCAATTTTTTTACAAGGTTGGTTGTATGTATACAGAAAATATAAGTGAGAAACTTGTATTATTGTTCTTGTATATTTTTAAACTGAGTGATTATATACATGCGGGGAGCGGTTACTGTTGTGAGTAAGGAGAGAACTATATGAAGAAGAAGAAAGCTGAAGCTTTTCTGGAGGAGACTTGTTTACTTAAATAAGTGTATTATTGTTTAATCAATTACCTCATTACTTTGAAGACTGTATTGAATGTCCTATCTATGATAGTGGTGAGGTTAACGAGGGACAAGTGAACGCAACATAGAAAACAAAACGGGACAAGGGGATGATGGGAAGAAGAAGAAAGGAGAGGCGGGAAAAAAAATGGATGGAGACTGTCTCTAATGCGGACAGACGTTGAGGTGGGAGAACGAAGTGGACTGTTTTATTCACAAGTAAACCTATACAAGGTGTATAGGAAACCTGCAGAAGAGTGTTTGAGGGAAGAACTGCTGAGGAGAACTGCGGCTGATCCAAAGTGGCGAGAGGAAAGCGTCAACATGGCGACGCTGCTCCAGCGAGATTGAGAAGTAGTCCTGCAAATTGGGTGGCGGAGTTCAAAAAGGAGTTGGACTCTCAAAGCAACCTTGACAAAGAGGACGTCTGCTGAGTGAGCAGGTCTGTGTTTGTTTGTTGTTTAAACGGGGAAGAAGAGGATTGCCGCAGCGACAGCGCACCCTAGCTTCATCAGGCCTGCAACGCAAACGTTAACCGGTACCGGTTAGTGTGTGTGTGTGTGTGTGTGTGTGTGTGTGCGTGTGTGTGTGTGGGCCCATGTGTGATATTGTGTTTAGAACTGTAAAGTTTCGTTAAATGTATGGAGTTCTGTTAGTGACAAAAGTTGAATTCTGGTTATATTACAACAATGGTTAAAAGGAAGGATCTTTCATAAAAAACAAAAACACAAAGTTAAAGTGAGTAAAACATAAGGGACTGAACAGAAAAAGTGCCTTATTGGTTTTATCTCAAAAAGCTAAGTCTGGTCCTCTGGACTTTCAAAAAACAAAATAAAACAAAGCAAAAAAATTGTAGAAACGTTTTGTCTTTCGTCTGAAAGACTTCCTCAGTCTGAGATGCTGTATTCAGCTCAGTCTTATAAATAGCACCCTCTCACAGTGGATCAACCAGTTGGCTGATGACAGCCTGAAACCAGCTGCTCACATGGTCAAGGAGAACAATCAGCCTAACGATGGATCGTTAGCACCCTGATGGTTGTTTGCTATTCACAGAGGGCTGAGTGATACTAGCAATAACTAGTTATTGATCCACTGTGAGAGGGTGCTATTTATAAGACTGAGCTGAATACAGCAGCTCAGACTGAGGAAGTCTTTTGGACGAAAGATGAAACGTTTCTACATTTTTTTTTTGCTTTGTTTTGTTTTTTGAATGTCCAAAGGACCAGACTTAGCTTTTTTAGATTTTTCTACCTGGATTATTGAGCATGCATCAGGGCTTATTGGTTTTATTTTATTTTGGGAACATTTCAAATGAGAATTAAAGACCTTGCTTTATTGTTAAGTTTTACATCATTTTGGGGTATTGTGCAGCCTCATGTGGAGGAAGATTTATTTTTCTAAGTTCTTATTGAAAGAAACTGATCAGTTAGTTTGTTGTCTGGAGTGATTTATCAAAGTCAAAGTCAAAGTCAACTTTATTGACAGATCTGCAATATGTACTGTACAGGACATACACAGGACCGAAAATGCGTTTCTCTCCCCATTTTTATGTTACATTAAAGGTGTGTATGGTAATTAGGCAAGTAAGGATTTACTCAACATAGGTAAACCTGCGTGGTATCTACCAGAACTTAACAAACCCAAATAGCCACTCCACCAGTGAGCTTAAGTTCTTGTCCCAGTTACTAGCTGATCTTGTCCCAGTTACTAGCGGACAGAACAGTGGGGTGCTACACTGGTATAGGAGGCCGAGGCCAATACTGACACTGGATCAGCCCCATCCTTAATTCAAACACAATTATTTCATCTGCATGAGAAATCTGTTAACTAACCAAGTAACTAACCGATTAAATAACAATTCTCTCAGGAATTACATGAACAACATTTCATGGGGTCTGACTGTTTGAAAAAACAATTTGATTGGTTGGTTGGTTGGTTCTCACCACATATTGCACAACCACTGAACCAGTATTTTAGAACCAACATCTATAGTTCAAATTATGATCTAAGGTTTAATTAGTTTTTAAAGTATTCTTGAGAAATTAGGAGCAAATCATAGATTAGGAACTTGTTCAAAAATTGTTACAGAATATATTTTACAAAATCAAAATTAATTTTATTTGGGTGTTAAAACACCAGTTGCATCTCATAGCCTATAATCCATCCATCCATCCATCCATCTTCTTCCGCTTATCCAGGGGTCGGGTCGCGGGGGTAGCAGCCTAAGTAGGGAGGCCCAGACTTCCCTCTCCCCAGCCACTTGGAGCAGCTCCTCCGGGGGAATCCCAAGGCGTTCCCAGGCCAGCCGAGAAACATAGTCCCTCCAGCGCGTCCTGGGTCTTCCTCTGGGTCTCCTCCCGGTGGGACATGCCCGGAACACCTCACCAGGGAGGCGTCCAGGAGGCATCCTAACCAGATGCCCGAGCCACCTCAACTGGCTCCTCTCGATGTGGAGAAGCAGCGGCTCTACTCCGAGTCCCTCCCGGATGAGAACGTAGATCGATCGGTAAATTGAGAGCTTTGCCTTTTGACTCAGCTCTCTCTTCACCACGACAGACCGGTACAGCGCCCGCTTCACTGCGGACGCTGCACCTATCCGCCTATCGATCTCACGCTCCAGTTTTCCCTCATTCGTGAACAAGATCCCGAGATACTTAAACTCCTCCACTTGGGGCAGGACCTCCTCCCCGACCCGGAGAGGGCATGCTACCCTTTTCCGGCTCAAGACCATGGCCTCGGATTTGGAGGAACTGATCCTCATCCCGGCCGCATCACACTCGGCTGCAAACCGCTCCAGTGAAAGTTGTAAATCACGAACTGATGAAGCCAGTAGGACCACATCATCTGCAAAAAACAGAGAAGCGATTCTAAGGCCACCAAAACGGATCCTCTCAACACCTTGGCTGCGCCTAGAAATTCTGTCCATAAAAGTTATGAACAGAATCGGTGACAAAGGGCAACCTTGGCGGAGTCCAACTCTCACCGGAAACGAGCCTGACTTACTGCCGGCAATGCGGACCAAGCTCTGACACCGGTCGTACAGGGACCTAACAGCCCTTATCAAAGGGCCTGGTACCCCATACTCCCGGAGTACCCCCCACAGAACCCCCCGAGGGACGCGGTCGAATGCCTTCTCCAAGTCCACAAAGCACATGTAAACTGGTTGGGCAAACTCCCACGCACCCTCCAGGACCCTGTTGAGGGTGTAGAGCTGGTCCAGTGTTCCACGACCAGGACGAAAACCACACTGCTCCTCCTGAATCCGAGGTTCGACTATCCGACGGACCCTCCTCTCCAGAACCCCTGAATAGACCTTACCAGGGAGGCTTAAGAGTGTGATCCCCCTATAGTTGGAACACACCCTACGGTCCCCCTTTTTGAATAGGGGAACCACCACCCCAGTCTGCCAATCCAAGGGAACTGCCCCCGATGTCCACGCGATATTGCAGAGTCGCGTAAGCCAACACAACCCCACAACATCCAGAGCCCTAAGGAACTCCGGGCGAATCTCATCCACCCCTGGAGCCTTGCCACCGCGGAGCTTTTTAACCACCTCGGCGACCTCAGCACCAGAGATCGGAGAACCCGACCCAAAGTCCCCAGGCTCCGCTTCCTCAGTGGAAGACGTGCCAGTAGGATTGAGGAGGTCTTCGAAGTATTCCGCCCACCGACTCACAACATCCCGAGTTGAGGTCAGCAGCACGCCACCCCACCATAAATGGTGTTGGTCGCGTACCTCTTTCCCCCCCTGAGACGCCGGATGGTGGACCAGAATCGCCTCGAAGCCGTACGGAAGTCATTCTCCATGGCCTCTCCGAACTCCTCCCACGCCCGAGTTTTTGCCTCAGCAACCACCCGAGCCGCATGCCGCTTGGACTGCCGGTACCTATCAGCTGCTTCCGGGGTCCCACAAGCCAAAAAGGCCCAATAGGACTCCTTCTTCAGCCTGACAGCATCCCTCACTGCCGGTGTCCACCACCGGGTTCGAGGGTTGCCACCACGACAGGCACCAACAACCTTGCGGCCACAGCTCCGATAAGCTGCCTCGACAATAGAGCCTATAATCATTATTTTAATATTTTCTGATAGAACGTTTCCACTCCGGTGTGTGGACTCTCATGTGTGAGTTTAAATTTGTCTTCTGACTAAATCTTTGTCCACAAAGTTCTCAAGGAAACGGCTTGTCTCCTGTGTGAACTCTCATGTGTGAGTTTAACCTTGTCTTACGACTAAATCTTTGTCCACAAAGTTCACAAGGAAACGGCTTGTCTCCTGTGTGGACTCTCATGTGTGAGTTTAAATTTGTCTTACGACTAAATCTTTGTCCACAAAGTTCACAAGGAAACGGCTTGTCTCCTGTGTGGACTCTCATGTGTGAGTTTAAACTTGCCTTCTGACTAAATCTTTGTCCACAAAGTTCACAAGGAAACGGCTTGTCTCCTGTGTGGACTCTCATGTGTGAGTTTAAACTTGTCTTATGACTAAATCTTTGTCCACAAAGTTCACAAGGAAACGGCTTGTCTCCTGTGTGGACTCTCATGTGTGAGTTTAAATTTGTCTTATGACTAAATCTTTGTCCACAAAGTTCACAAGGAAACGGCTTGTCTCCTGTGTGGACTCTCATGTGTGAGTTTAAATTTGTCTTCTGACTAAATCTTTGTCCACAAAGTTCACAAGGAAACGGCTTGTCTCCTGTGTGGACTCTCATGTGTTGTTTAAATTTGCCTTCTGACTAAATCTTTGTCCACAAAGATCACAAGGAAATGGCTTGTCTCCTGTGTGGACTCTCATGTGTGAGTTTAAACTTGTCTTGACTAAATCTTTGTCCACAAAGTTCACAAGGAAACGGCTTGTCTCCTGTGTGGACTCTCATGTGTGAGTTTAAATTTGTCTTATGACTAAATCTTTGTCCACAAAGTTCACAAGGAAACGGCTTGTCTCCTGTGTGGACTCTCATGTGTGTGTTTAAATTTGTCTTCTGACTAAATCTTTGTCCACAAAGTTCACAAGGAAATGGCTTGTCTCCTGTGTGGACTCTCATGTGTGTGTTGAAATGTGTCTTATGACTAAATCTTTGTGCACAAAGATCACAAGGAAATGGCTTGTCTCCTGTGTGGACTCTCATGTGTGAGTTTAAAGCATCCTTCCGACTAAATCTTTGTCCACAAAGTTCACAAGGAAATGGCTCGTCTCTTGTGTGGACTCTCACATGTGAGTTTAAATGTGCCTTCTGACTAAATCTTTGTCCACAAAGATCACAAGGAAACGGCTTGTCTCCTGTGTGGACTCTCATGTGTCTGTTTAAATGTGATTTGAAAGTAAATCTTTTACCACAGTCATCACAGCTTATTGATTTTGGCCTTGCCTGGACTTTCCTGCATGACTCTACATTTTTCTTCTTTCCAACACATTTCTTAATAAGCAGACATCTTGAAGACTTCACTCCAGAATGACTTGTCATGTGTCTTTGAAGAGTCCAGTTACTGACATACTGCTTACCACACTCAGAGCAGTTCAAAGATCTGTTGACAGTTTTTACCTCTGATTCAGGAGCCCTGCTCTCCTTCCTGTCATTCATACTGTCTTCACGTTCTGATTCAGAGCCTGATTAGTTCTTTAGCAGAGAGTCTGGATTGGTCATTTCACCATCCTCTTCATTGTGACCTAAAATCTGATATCGGTCTACTCATTATGAAGTTGGTCACCCACCAGACTGGGGTATGGGTATTTTCTTCCACGTTATGATAAGAGGTTCTGGGTCCTGCTGGTCCACATCAGGCCTTCATTCTTGATAAGCTTCTTCTTCTTAATCAGCTCTAAACAGAGTCAGGAACCACTGAAACATATGTACAATAAAGACAATGTTACTTCAATGCGCGCGCACACACACACACACACACACACACACACACACACACACACACACACACAATTTTACCCTCACAATCGCCATCTTCTAGGGGTGTAACGGTACACAAAAATCACATTTCGGTTCGGTTAATTTTCGGTACAAAAAAAGACAAAATAAAGACTTACAAAATGTTTATTTTGAAAATATGCCAACTAAACAATACGTTTGTATAAAAATAAATAAAAGTGATCCATTTGGGTGATATTTTAAATAAACGGCACTCTTTACAATAAATAAACTATACTAACAATAATAAAAATCTTAAAGGGGACCACACATACAAAATTCACTTTTTAATGTTTTTTTTACTCAACTTTGGGTATTTACTTCATAAAAAAACAGTCCTTGTGCCAAAAAAATGCACCCAGTGGTTTATTTACTCTAAGTAGATTTATTTATTTTTGATAAATACACCTGGATTCACACTTCCTGCGGTTATTGACGTCACAACCCGCAGCCAATCACCTCAAACCTGAGTCCAGCCCCTCACCTAGCAACCCCTGGTGATGCTCCACCCACTCAGTATAAAAGATGTCACGGTTGCCGACCGAGCAGTTTAGGAGCTGATCTGGCGGTCATTTATTTATTTATTCATTTATTTAGCCCCGGGGGGCTAGGTGTTTGCCCCGCTCCAGCCACGCAGCACATCTTGAGTAAAACCAGAATGTTTTATTACCTTGTTTGAACTCTGTCTCGTTGAAACTGTGCACACAAACTCTCGCGGGGCGACAGTCTGTAACGTACAAGCACCACTGATTGATATATTTTTCAGATTAGCAACTTATTTAGTTTAAGAATACTTTTCACTTCATCAAAATCTAATCAAAACTTCAGCGTTCTAAATGTAGGTGGTTGTGATTGTTTCTTATACGATGAAAGACTGCTTTATGCATAACTGCCCGGTTGGCCTAGAGGTAGTGAAATGGACTCGTCATCGGAAGGACCCTGGTTCGCGTCCCGGTCGCGGTATCTTTTTTTTTTTAAGCCTTTTGTTTCGCAGACCGCGGGCGAAGACACCATCTGCGTGCGGGAGTTGCTGGGAGCTACTGGCTTTTGAGGTCCGGTCAGAGGCAGATAAATTAACTGGAGACACTCGGTGAACATTGTGTGTGTGTGGACTGAAGCAGTGATCGCTCCCAAAAGCGCCGCATGCAACGAGCGGAGCTAGCACCGCCCGCTCGGAGGAGAAAAAGCTATCATTAGCCTCGGAGGTGGGCTAATGCTAAAAGGAGCAGCTAATGGCGGCGCGCGCAGAGGGCTTTTGGTAAGTTATCTTAAGCTACTAGCACTAACAGTAAGTCAAATGAGTAATAAAAAAGAGCTAATTTTAAAACAACAACAGAATAGAGATACTGGCTGTTATAGAGGGCGTAGTAAATGTAAACAGGTCTTTGTAGGGCGTGGCTTTCAGACCTCATTATTCATAAACCGGTCGTTTAGAACGGAAGTGAAATTTGGCAGAATTAGAAAGGGGATATTTTATTATCTAAGCATTATTTTGTGTATAAAATTGAATGAAAATGGTCTGGAAGGCACACAGATACACCACAAAAAATTATATGACCTACATTTGGTCCCCTTTAATAAATAAAATAACAGTCAGAACCAGAACAATAAGCAGCAACAGACTGTTTACAATCTAACTACCGTATTCGCCGTTGGAAAATACGCTCCTGTGTTTAATACGCTTTGTCAAATTATTAACAATAAACAAGAAAAAATTGTACACAATACACTTGGGTGTTTAATACGCGTCATCGCCACGCGACGCATCAGCTTTGTCCTGATCAAGATGGCGGCGACAGAAGCAAGCCAGTTCGAAGAACTTCACCAGGAAACACGGTAAAAACAATTATTTCTTTGCGAGAAAAAATATATTTCTCAGCTGACTTTATAGAAGATGTGCTCCTGAGTTTAACGAAATGTTCAAATCAGCTGGATTTTTAAAAAAAAAGTTCGCCGAATTTTAGGCAGGCGGATCCGGGTCGGACCGGACGCTTTGTTTCTTTAAATTTAGCTAAATAAACGCTTAAAAAATATATTTCTTAGCTGACTTTATAGTAGACGTACTCCTGAGTTTAACGAAATGTTCAAATCAGCTGGATTAAAAAAAAAAAAGTTTGCCGAATTTTAGGCAGGCGGTCCGGGTCGGACCGGACGCTTTGTTTCTTTAAATTTAGCTAAATAAACGTTAAAAAAAAAATATTTCTTACCTGACTTTATAGTACCGTAGACAGTCCCCTGAGCTCAACCAAATGTGAAATCAGCTGGATTTAAAAATCCGCGGTGTGGTTTATAAGTTACGGTATCTTGCTAACAAAAACAGCTACATCCACAGCCAGGGCGAGCAGCGACAGAGTCAGTCCGACCAAAGGAGGCTTTTTTCGAACACATGAGCAGCTAGAAACGTCTGGAAGTAGCCCTCTTCCTCTTCGCTCTCTGAGTCCTCTGCTGCTGCCCAGAGCGCCCATAGCGGCCGAAACTGGTACTGCACCATTTTGCCCAAAATGTAAAACGATGATATCAGAGCGAAAAATGGGTCTAAAAATATGGGAAAAAATCCATAAAAAATATGCTTCGGTGTTTAATACGCAGGACATTCAAATGAGCAAAAAAACTGTGTATAATACAGCGGTTTTTACGGTAATCAAATTTAAAGTTTTTGTCCAAAAAGACCAACTTGTCCACCTTTTCTGCTAAAAGCACAGAGGATATCTCCAGTGGTGGAGAAAATCATCTAAGTAACAACAATAGCAGCAGTGTATTTGTCCTCATTACTCACAACAACCTCTTCTTGGACCTGCTCCCTAAGGTGGGACAGGTCCCTGGAAAAGTTCAGAGTTCAGTCATCACACACTTAGCTACAGGTAATCTCTGGTGGATGTCCCTCAAGAGGAAGAAGTCAGCTGCTATCTCTGTCCCAGACTTAAAATAAAACACAAGGAGGTGAAAAAAGAGTTAAGTAGGTTCAGACCTCAGTTGCTCAGACTCAGGAGACATTTGTAATCAGCCTGTCCAAGGCTGCTTAGGAAGTCTGATTACCGTATTTTCCGGAATATAGGTCGCAGCTTTTTGCCTAATTTGCATGCCCTGCGACCTATACAGTAGAGAGGTGAGACCTATTTATGGATTTTTTCCCCATATTTTTAGACCAATTTTTGGCTCAGATGTGACCGTTTTTTATTTTGGCAGAAAATGGTGCAGTACCACTTTTGTCTGCTAGGGGACACTTCCAGAGAGACCACCGACCGTTTCCAGCTCATGTGTCCGAAAAAAGCCTCCTCTGCTCGGACTGACTCTGTCGCTGCCCGACCTCCTGGTCTGGAGGTAAGTACTGTTAGCTCTGTGTTTGTTAGCTGTTTGTTAGCAAGATAAGTCAAGAACCACTGGGCGGATTTTTGTGAAACTTACAGAATGTAATCACTGTATGGACATTTACAAGTGAACAGCTTTATGAGATGTTGGAGATTGAAAAAAAAAAACTATCTTTTAGCTTTGTTGTTAGCGGTTAGCTACCGTAAACAGATACCTACTATTTAGATAAATAGTTCATAAACCACTCAACAGATATTTTTTCTGCTCACAGAGTCTAAGTATATGGCTTTAATTTACAAACTGTTGCCCTGTATTAAACATTTGAGATAAAATTCGATTTTTTATTTGTGTTTTGAGAGACGGATTTGTCTTTGTTAGCTTTCATTTTATTTCCGTTTATTATGTTATAAATAGCTCATAAACCACTCGACGGATATTTTTTCTGCTCACAGAGTGTACATAATTACATGGCTTTAATTTACAAACTGTTGCTCTGTATGAAACATTTGAGATAAAATTCGATTTTTTTATTTGTGTTTTGAGAGACGGACTCAGCTCTGTTAGCTTTCGTTTTATTTTCGTTTATAATGTTATAAATAGCTCATAAACCACTCTACTGATATTTTTTCTGCTCACAGAGTGTAATTATAGGGCTTTAATTTATAAACTTTTGCCCTGTATGAAACATTTGAAATAAAATTCGAAATTTTTATTCGTGTTTTGAGAGACGGACTCGTCTCTGTTAGCTTTTGTTACATTTCCATTTATAATGTTATAAATAGCTCATAAACCACTCGACGGATATTTTTTCTGCTCACAGAGTGTAATTATATGGCTTTAATTTACAAACTGTTGCCCTGTATGAAACATTTGAGATAAAATTTGATTTTTTTATTTGTGTTTTGAGAG
>JBBPBX010007616.1:10342-49192 GCA_038048925.1 Garcialebias charrua | reverse complement strand
ATCAGAGTTCATCATGTGTGTGTGTGTGGTGGTGGGGTGTGTGTGTGTGTATGTGTCTCTGTGTGTGTGCACGTAAATGCAGGTGCAGCTCAGAAAATTTGAATATTGTGGAAAAGTTCCTTTTTTTTTGTAAATCATTTCAAAAAGTGAAACATTGCATCGATTCATTCTTACAGTGAAATATTTCATGTCTTTCCAAAAAAGCTAAGTCTGGTCCTCTGGACATTCAAAAAACAAAACAAAGCAAAAAAAACTGTATTTTTCTACCTGGATTATTGAGCATGCATCAGGGTATTTCATGTCTTTATTTCATGTAATTTTAATGATTATGGGTTACAAAGGATGAAAAAACATTCAGTGTCTCAGAAAATGAAACGACATGAAAAAGTTCAGTATCAGAGATTCGTGGTGTCAGCTTATCAAAACCCCTGCAAAGGTTTCCTGAGCCTTTAAATGGTCTCTCAGTCCGGGTCAGTGGGCTACATACAGTATTTTCTGGTGTATAGGTCGCACCTGTGTATAGGTCGCATTGTCCAATTATCACCAATAGATTGGAAAAATCCCTAGATAGGTCGCACTGGTGTATAGGTCGCACCTACGTTTAGCTCTGCTGCAAATGTCTGCCACAGGAGCGCACAGCAAGGCTTTTAAGAAGATTAACACTTAAAAACAATTATTTGTTTGATAAAAATTATAGCAAATATATGTCTGAGCTGAACTTTTCCTTAATAAATGAACGTAATTGTGAAATGAGCTGGATTAAAAAATTTGTTTCACCGAAAGTGATAACAAGCCATATATAGGTCGCACCTGAGTATAGGTCGCAGGCCTTGAAAAAAACCATAAAAAGGTGCGACCTATACACCGGAAAATACGGTAGTTATAAAAGTTACTGCTGACTTGACAGATGTCCAGAAAACTCACTGACAGGAGGGAATGCCATGAAAGGTCTTTGCTAAAGAAACTGGTTGTTCACAGAGTGCTGTATCAGCAGTGGCACAAAAAGCCGGTACTGTACTGTATTCAGTGTATGCAACGCATGGGGGCGCTGCACTACAGGGGGCGTCAAAACCGTCTCTAGAAAAAACATTTTTCTAGTAGGCTTTTTCTATATCTAACTGCATGAAATGATCAATAACAGGGGAACAGCACTGATTAGGCGCCCCTCTGCTCCTTCACCTCCCCTCCTATTGCTCCCTTCCCACACAGGTGGCTGTGAACACGCCCCTAAGAGAACGCACTCAGGCACATTCTTTTTAATTTTTTTATCTTGGACTACCACTCGTGCACTCAGCGTTCAGCTAACTTTGACTGTTCATTTACATTTTACCATTTCTCTGTGTTTTTAACAACACTCACCATTTTTGAAGTGCTCTGAACATACTCTTGAATATTTGGATGGGGTGAAATCCCTGCGATTGATTCTCGCCAGCCACAAGTCACGTCGCTTTGCTGATAGTTCTTCCGTTGCTTCTCCTTGGTGTTTTAAGACCTTCGGAATTAAAAAAAGGACCGCTTCACATCACCGCAACCAGCACGGTTGTTGCAGCGAACGACAACGCAACCTTGGACCATGATTGCTAGAAATTACTAGAAATCCAACAAGAAAGAAACGAACTGGCGCGTCTACCCACACTTCGGCTTCTTCCGCCACAAAAATGGCGATTCGGTCACGTGATCTACAGGTCGCTACGTCNTTGCAAAGTACTTTTGATAACAAAACAAAATCATAAAAAAAGAACATTTAACCCAGCATAGTTGAAAGTAATTTCACATTTTTAAGCAGTTGTTATGAAGTCTTAATGAAATGTATTTTTATTTATTTTTTGGTAATACAACTGTGTTTGACCTCCATGCATTTAACAAAATGCTGCCATTTTGAACTGTCCTTAAATATAGGCCTAACAACAACAAGATGTTTCATGTTTAGTAAAGAAAAAACTAACCATTTATGTTCAGGAAATGGAAAACAACTGATTAAAAACAATGCGATCATCTTTCTTAATGTTGCAATATAACCATTTGTATTTTATCAATTACAGATAGCCTGTGACTGCTGCAACCGGTGGTACCACCAAGGCTGTGTCATGACCACGCAAGCAGGAAAAGATTATACCTGTGCAGAAGAAGATTATACCTGTGCAATGTGCATTTAGGCCTTTTATTTAGACTGTTCACATCATTTACAACTGACGTTCAATAATGTTTATGTTTTGAGATGTTTTTGTTGTGTACGTATTTTGCATCCTTTCATACCTTTTTAGGTACGGTACACGATTTTGTTGTTCCATTTTGTACAATTTTCTATTTTTTTTTGCAAACCAAAAAAAAAACTGTTCATGTTTAATCGACACATACATAAAATCTCAACATGTTGTGTGAGCTGTTGGTGTAAGTTTCATATAATTTGGAGAATATTTGGGGTAAATATAGGGGGGTGCCAATATTGACAGCCTAAGAATTGGCGTTTATGCACCCTCTGCTAACTGAGACAATTAGAGAGTTATGTTAGAAATAACATTTTGTACATAATCACACATGTTGTGTGAGCTGTTGGTGTAAGTTTCATATAATTTGGAGAATATTTGGGGTAAATATAGGGGGGTGCCAATATTGACAGCCTAAGAATTGGCGTTTATGCACCCCCTGCTAACTGAGAGAACTAGAGAGTTATGAAAGACATAACATTTTGTACATAATCACACATGTTGTGTGAGCTGTTGGTGTGAGTTTTATGTAATTTGGAGAATATTTGGGGTAAATATAGGGGGGTGCCAATATTGACAGCCTAAGAATTGGCGTTTATGCACCCCCTGCTAACTGAGACAATTAGAGAGTTATGAAAGACATAACATTTTGTACATAATCACACATGTTGTGTGAGCTGTTGGTGTAAGTTTCATATAATTTGGAGAATATTTGGGGTAAATATAGGGGGGTGCCAATATTGACAGCCTAAGAATTGGCGTTTATGCACCCCCTGCTAACTGAGAGAACTAGAGAGTTATGAAAGACATAACATTTTGTACATAATCACACATGTTGTGTGAGCTGTTGGTGTGAGTTTTATGTAATTTGGAGAATATTTGGGGTAAATATAGGGGGGTGCCAATATTGACAGCCTAAGAATTGGCGTTTATGCACCCCCTGCTAACTGAGAGAACTAGAGAGTTATGAAAGACATAACATTTTGTACATAATCACACATGTTGTGTGAGCTGTTGGTGTGAGTTTTATGTAATTTGGAGAATATTTGGGGTAAATATAGGGGGGTGCCAATATTGACAGCCTAAGAATTGGCGTTTATGCACCCCCTGCTAACTGAGAGAACTAGAGAGTTATGAAAGACATAACATTTTGTACATAATCACACATGTTGTGTGAGCTGTTGGTGTGAGTTTTACCGTATTCGTCGGCCTATAAGTCGCACCGGAGTATAAGTCGCACCAACCAAATATGCCCAATTAAATGGAAAAATCAACGTATAGGTCGCACCGGCCTATAAGTCGCACCGGCCTATAGGTCGCACCTCACGTGAGCTGGTGTTTTGCCCAAAATGGACTGGCTGCCAAATTGTTTGGAAGGACTTTGTTGAACTTTTCATTAATAAATGAACATTATTTTTTTATATTTTGTGTCTTTCATCATTTATCTTTAAAGATAAACACATAGAAATATATTTTTATTAGCTGACATCACAGTAAAAAACGTGTCTCAGTTTAAAATGATGACAGAAACAGATACTGTATTTATTTTATGGCTTTTATTTATTTATTCAAAACCTTTGAAGTCTTCATCTTCTGTGTCTTAATTAATAAATGAACATTATTTTGGACTGGCTGCCAAATTGTTTGGAAGGACTTTGTTGAACTTTTCTTTAATAAATGAACATTATTTTTTTTATATTTTGTGTCTTTCATCATTTATCTTTAAAGATAAACACATAAAAATATATTTTTATTAGCTGACATTACAGTAAAAAACGTGTCTCAGTTTAAAATGATGACAGAAACAGATACTGTATTTATTTTATGGCTTTTATTTATTTATTCAAAACCTTTGAAGTCTTCATCTTCTGTGTCACTGCACCATTTTTGGACCAGGCAGATGTCAACAGTGTAGGTACTATAAAGGGTTTCTTAGCGCCCATAGCGGCCGAAACTGGTACTGCACCATTTTTGGAGCTTTTGACCAAAGTCACATTATGACCAAAATGTTGGAAAAATCGACGTATAAGTCGCACCGGCCTATAAGTCGCAGGGCTTAGAAATGTAGGCAAAAAGGTGTAAAAAGGTGCGACTTATACGCCGGAGAATACGGTATGTAATTTGGAGAATATTTGGGATAAATATAGGGGGGTGCCAATATTGACAGCCTAAGAATTGGCGTTTATGCACCCCATGCTAACTGAGAGAACTAGAGAGTTATGAAAGACTTAACATTTTGTACATAATCACACATGTTGTGTGAGCTGTTGGTGTGAGTTTTATGTAATTTGGAGAATGTTTGGGGTAAATAGAGGGGGGTGCCAATATTGACAGCCTAAGAATTGTTAATTTTGTCACCTTAATATTCACTTGTTGTTAGTGCTAAGTTAGTTGAGTTTTGTTTTATTTGTTTCATATGTGTGCTTAGCTAATTTGTATTCTGTCCCCTTTATTATGTTGTGCTTGGGTTACCTCGGCCCTTTGTTAGCAGGTTAGTTATTAGAGGTTTGGCATTGAAATGGGTTTGTAGTTATTTGAGTGATAGGAAACAGTTTGTGCAAATGGATGAGGTGAAAGTTCAACACTATTACATGTGGAGTTCCTCAGGGATCGATATTAGGACCAAATTTATTTCTATTATACATAAATGATTTGGTACAGGTCCCAGGACTCCTGAAATGCATTCTTTTTGCTGATGACACCACTTTTTTTTGTAGTGGTGACAATATAGAACAAACCTTGAAATTGATGATGTCAGAACTTGATAAAATTCAGACTTGGTTTAAAATTAATAAATTAACATTGAATTTAGGTAAAACTAGCCACATGATATTCAGTAATAAAAATAAATCGATCGATGTACCTTTTTTAATTGATGGATCTGAGATTCAGAGAGTTTATGTGGTGAGATTCTTGGGTATCACCATTGATGATAAATTATGCTGGAAACAACACATAAATTCAGATAAAACTAAATTAACTAAAACTATTGTAATATTTAACGAGTTAAAAATTTATTAAATGATAAGGCACTTTATTTGTTGTATAATACATTATTTATGCCGCACTTAATTTATGGTGTTAACGTCTGGGGTACAGCGTGTAAATCAATTACAATGCCTATTTTTATATTACAGAAGAGAGTTATTAGAATTATTACCAGAAAATATTTCCATCATCCATCAAGCATTTTGTTTTATCAAATGAAACTGCTGAAGTTTTATGATTTAGTTGATTATAATATTTTGTTAGTTTTGTACAAAGCACAAAATAATAGACTTCCTTGAAATATTCAAAAATACAGTATTTTGTCAGAAGAACGAGCAGTTATAATCTTAAGGGGGTGAATCTTTTTGTTAAACCATATTTTAGGACTAGTTCACGGGGAAGATCTACCCTAATTCGAGGAATAGGGTTATGGAATGAATTGGATTCAGACATTAAAGAGATTGATTCACTGGCTGCTTTCAAAAGACTGATTAAGCTTAATCGGTTAAAATTATACATTTGAATATATTTGAATTTAACTGTTGTATGTGATGCGGAAGGTATAAAATAATATATATAAAATTAAAAATTATAAATTTAGTTGTTCTTTTCTTTTCTTGGAAATCAAGTGAGTTGGTTGTATGAAGAGTTTATTGTAGGTTGAAACTAAGTTATGAAAATCAAAAGAGTTGGTTATATGAATTGTTTATTGGAGTATAAGGGGCAGAAAAAATAAGATTTTTTCTTCTTCTGCCGCCTTTCATTTTATTTTGTCTGTTTTTTTATTTTCTTCTACTGTATGTATCATGTTGTGTGTTTTTATAAAAAATTAATTAATAAATAGAGTGTAAGTTGGGCCCAAATTTTTTATGTTTTGATTCATTTTCCATCTTTGTTAGCTATTGGTTGGAACTATTTAATTGAAAATTTTGGATGATTTTGGACCACCTTTGTCCTTATGTCCTGCCCCTTTCATACTCATCAATTTATAATCAATTAATAGTCAAAATACCAAAAGGAGACACGTTCTTTCAACTAAACATAAAGATATACAATTGTTTTAACAGTATTTATATCATCAATAGCATTTATAGACTTTAAAACACTCACTACTGTATATAGAACATATTTTGCAATAAGCTCCTTTTTAAAGGTTGTTTATGCTGTGCTCCGTTTAAGAACACCAAGAGAGAGTCCAGCATGTTGTTTGAACACCACTTTATTGTGCCGTGTCACATCTGACAAAAATCATCTGAAGTCATCTTCACTTCTATACCTTTTTACTCCACCATGTAAAACCTAGTGAAGAGTTATACTGACACCTAGTGGATAAACTGTTTTATTGACTCCACACACCGACAAAACTAAACCTCTTCCTGGTTGTTGTTTTTTAAAATGTCCTTCTCCTCTTAAATTGCAACTCCCCTCTCTGTCACAAAACATTTTCTGGAAGTTGATGATTTCGGACATTAAACATTATTCATCGGACAGTGTACAGTGTTACAGTAAAGCGTTCGCCTCCAACGAGATCAGATAAAGGGGTCAAAACAGTTTTTTCTTAAATTTAAATAGCATAAAACTCCACCTTTAAAGGTCATTCATAGTTAAACAACTCGATTATATTATGGATATGTTTAAAAGTTGCCTCAAAAGTCATATTTATATCCGTTTTCTCATCAACATGCGGTACTTTCAGCAATGGGCGGAGCCCCATGCGCGTTCCCGCGACAGGGGGTGCAATCCACGGCAGGCATGCTCTTCTCGGTTACGCAGCACAAGTATCGAAGCTTTTGTCTCATACTGCCGTCAGTAGCCAAGTATTCAGCTCAAAATACGATAATTTAATGTCTCTAGTACGATAATCCTACATTTCTCACCTGGCAACACTGCACCGGAGAGGAAAAAGGCAGGAAGACTCGGTGAACGTTGTAGCAGCTGCAGTTTCTTCAGGAAGAGATGGATCTTCGGCGCAGACTCAGACTGCTGGGTATCAACAGGGAACCTCGGGTCCATTTACACAGAACAGGTCGGTACCAGCTAGCTACACTGTGCTTGAAATGTCCACTCGTTCACGGTCAGTCAGCCATTCTGTTTGGTGTTCGGAAGTTAAATTCATTTTTATTCTTTCTATAATTTCCTAGAAACTGGTCACGTGTTGCTAAAAGTAAATAAAGTAGACAGAAGTTGTACCACAGACTTACAGACACGTCAGCTCCAGCAGGCAGCGCCTGTCTTCCTGCCTGCTGGCCCAAGACACATTTTTGTTTTTGTTTATGTGCCTTTATTCTCTTTTGTGCTATGCATGCCTTAAGTCTCGAGCCATGTTTGACATTGTAAGTTTTTTTTGTACTTGTTTCTTTTATAAAAAAAAAATAAAAATCCTGCCTGCTGGAGCTGACGTGTCAGCGCGGCCGCCATCTTGGATGGGTCTCTCTCGCGCCCTCCAATGCATTTCATTGTACTGAGGAAGCTCGTCTTCTGGTCATCATTAAACACAACGCAGAGTGAACTATCCACCTTATTCTTGAGGGTGTCACTGTAGAAGCGATAGTATGTGTCTTACTTCCGTTTGACCCCGGAAGTAGAATTTCTGCATTGGCTCCTCTTTGTTTACTTGCTAATCTGTGCACGTCGTTGAAGTTCTGTTTTCTGTTATTTCGAGCTAATATTGTCCCGAAGATGTCCTTGCGGAGCACGGGTACCTGTTGCGCTGTTCGTGGCTGTACGAATAATCAGACGAAGCTGAATTTGTGGCTGCAACTAGTGTGTGTTGAACATGCTCCGAAAACAAAAACCTGCATCCTTCTTTGTGGCTGGGCTACGAGAAACCACCTGAAAAAAGACTCTGTATCCTCCAGAGGATCGAGAACACCAGGTATGATTTAAGAGACAGCTTTTAGTGTTATGATTTTATGTAGTCAGTGATTAAATGATACTAATATTTTCGTTCATAACTGGCAAATAAACACACGCACCTATATATGTATGCTGTGTGTGCGTTTATTTATACATATATATATATATATATATATATATATATATATATATATATATATATATATATATAGACCCCTTTCACGGCTCGTCATCAACCCTGGAAAAATACCGGAAGTAGCCATCTTGGCGACATAGCTGTGTTAGCCTCAAAGCTATTGTAGTGGTGCGTCGCGTCTGGTCACACAAAATCAAAAAATGGTGAATTATTGTCGTGTCCATGGCTGCCACAATCGGTCAGATTGAGAGAAAAAGCCTTCTGTTTTACAGATTACCACTCGTGATCACAAATCAAGGTGAAGTAATTCAGCAGTTATCAGAGGAACGTCGACGTCTGTGGCTGCCAGCCTAAACCAGAACTTGGATTGAAAAACACTGAGCAACATCCGAATTTGCTCTGCACACTTTGTGTCAGGTAATATATTTCTTACAGTAGATTATAGTGAATTAGGGCATTACACGAATCATAAGTTTATTGAGCACGAGGACAGAGCTTCAAAACACCACCTCCCTTTCTCTGTTCAAGACAGCCCTGAAAACACATCTCTTTAGACTTATCATTAACTTTACTAAATGTATTTTATATTATATAATCCTTATGTATTTTATATTTCAATTTGTCACTGATAATGTTTGAACTGAATTGGTTTAAGTGTCCTTGGGTGTCCTGAAAGGCGCTTTTAAATAAAATGATGATTATTATTATTATTACAATCCTTTAACTGTGCTGCATAAAATGTACATGGAACGTTAAATTTTTTTGTTGAGTTATTTGTTTTTTACAAATAGCATAAACAACTCAACAACTGAAAGCTTAACAAAGCTTTCAGTTGTTGAGTTGTTTATGCTGATTATTCAAAATTCATAAGAGCACATGACACTCATGACAAGAGCACTGTCATGAGTGTCATGTCATGACACTCATGACAAGAGCACTGTCATGAGAAACTGCACACCTAGCTCTCAAGTTGAAAAGCAAAAAATACGTACAAACACTAAATATGTAAGAAGCACATACAATAACCTAATTAACTGTTCTTGTGTTGTTTGACAACTGACAATCCGGTGCTATGTTGTAAATCCTGTTTTGAAATTCATATGCATATGAACACACCAATTATTTACAACTTCATTTAAGTAATTTTTATTTTATTATGTTTTTTCTTTTCTTAGGCAGACGTGCTCCATTGTACAGCAAGGATGATCCAGACTGGGTGCCTTCACTGAAGACGTGTGCTGCAGAGAAGTTGGTGCTGATGGTGGATGACATCTGGCAGCTGAACGCTTCAACCGACGACAAAAAAGAACTAAAAAAAACATGGCAAATAGCACATGTTAGAATCCATGTTGAACGTGTCATAGGCTGTGTTAGACAAAAATACACAATCTTGAATGGCCCTCTTCTACCTATTGATTTTCAAACATGTAGATATCCAGAAAAAGTTGCATTAATCGATATGATTGGCTTTGTGTGCTGTGCCTTGGTTAATCACCTTTGGTGGGTTATGAGTAGCTGCATGAATTGTAAAAAGAACAAGTGGATAGAAGAGTGATAGCTGATGTGAACCTTTTTTATTTTTATTTTACATTGTTCCACCTTTACTTTGAAGTTGTTTTTGCAAATATGGGGCAGACATGATTTTTCATTCACTGCACTCTTTATTTGAGCATGATGCTGGTGAAGATTCTCAGTTGTCCAGGACATGATAAATGACATTATGTATCATTAACCATTTTGACATCTGACATTAACCATCTTTGACATCATTTGACATCGTCTCAGCCTCAGACGGCTGAGACGAGCCGGTCTGAGAAGCCCAGTCCTCACCTCGTTCTACAGGTGTGCAGTGGAGAGCGTCCTGTGCTCCAGCATCAACGTGTGGCATGGAGGCTGCACAGTTGCAGAGAGAAAAGCTCTACAGAGAGTGGTGAAGGCTGCACAGAAGTCTGTGGGAGTCAGTCTCCCCACCATCACAGACATTTACACCTCCAGATGCAGAAAAAGAGCCACCTGCATCATGAAAGACCTCACTCACCCAGCACACTCACTCTTTGCACCACTCCCCTCGGGACGGAGGTTGAGGAGCATCAAATGTAGAACCACTAGACTGAGAAACAGCTTCTACCCTGAGGCTGTCAGACTCATGAATAAATAAATAATAAGAATAAACACTGCAAAATGTCACATCATACTGATACTGATCTGTTTCTTGTTGCTGCGTTCATCTGTGACCATCTGCTCATGTTCGTGCTGCTGTTTATAATGATGTTTTTCTACTACATTAGGGCTTAGTGTATTACTAGCTGATGTCTCTCTTAGTTAATCCTAGATGTTATTATTGTTTTTCTCTTGCATTTGTTGTTGGATGTAACTGGGACCCTGTGTACATAATCTCGTTTTCAACACATGTACTACATGCGGTGCAAATGACAATAAATTCTCTCTGACTCTGACTCTGACTCTGACTCTGATTTTGTTTGTGCACTTTTTGTATTGACTAGAAAATATTCTGCCAAACTCAAAGTAGTTGTAAGGTAAAAAAGGTCTATATAAAGACAACCATTCGTACTATTATCTTAAAAGATGAATGTCTGCAGAATGCACCTCAAAGTTCTTACTGTAATTAGATTCATAGAGTAGCTGTTATTTATATAATTTGTGTTGAAACACTGTACAAAAGTTGAAAATTTTGAATAACACTTGTCAGCCATCATTGTACTTCACATGTTTATTTAAAAAATATGTTTTGAGGTAGTTCAGCACAGAGCTTCTATAAGATGAACTGAAACACACATTTACACATTTAGTCTGGATTAATAAGGAAAATCAAGGCATTGCTCTCTGGAACCGCTCAGATCTGGTTGATCCAGGGATCAAATGTAGCTTAAAAAACAGGGATCTAAGATCATTTTGACAAAATTTGCTTCAATCCTCAGACTGATGTGATGAGTCACATACATTTACAATAAGAATACATAGCTAGTGTGTGTTTAAAAACACACCCAAAATATATTTATATGTGTACACACACAAATTAAAAATTAAATATAAATCACCAAACACCAAATAATTCACAATGTCTGCGTAGGTCACAGCTGGTAAGGTCTTCTCATCTTCTGACATGTTGGACAGCCGGTATGGGTCTTAGCTGCCAATTATCTGTATTTTATCCAAATGACGTTCCTTTGCTGCAGGCTGAAGCTGGTCCACATACTCTCCTGCAGCTTCTGTCTTCTTCACAGAGGTTTGTTTTACAGAGAACATGGTCAAATCAGAAATAAAACCGGAGCTCCGACTTCAACTACTGTGTGTTTACAGCGCGAGTGTCTCCAACATGGCGGCGCTTCCGGTATTGCGCAATCCGTGAAAGGGGTCTATAGGTGTGTGTGCGTGCGTTTATTTACATATATATAATCTAGGTGTGTGTGTTCATAAATGAACCCTAATGTTTGTATGATTTACTTTCAGATGGGCTTGATGAGAGTGTGGAGCTGCTCAACACCACCACAGTCACATGCAGCATGACTGTTGGAATGTGGATTGACATAATGTCAGAACAAACCAACAACCTTATTCTATGGTTGCCCCGTGAAACAATTAAAGCAACATGTTTTGCAGAAAGCTAAAAACTTGGACTCCAGAAGTGAATCATACATGCAAATAACACTGTGAAATATTTATTGGCTGTTTCTCCCTCTGGAATAATCATGTTTATTTCAGATGCTTATGGTGGTAAATGCAGTGACAGGTATATAACACAGAACTCTGGGTTTCTGGACTATCTGCGTGCTGGAGATCAGGTGATGGGTGATCGTGGTTTCACAGTGAGGGACCTGCTGCAAGAGCATGGTGTCAATGTAATCATTCCAGCATTCACACGCAAAGGATGCCAGCTTATTTCAAGTGAGAAGTGAGAAGACATTAAATGTAAACATTTTTCTCAAACATGTACAGTACTGGTGTACTTGCTGTAAACGTAACACAACTCTTAACATGTTTTTTAAAGGATGCAATGTTAACTATATTACATTAGAAAAGTATTTGCTAAAATGATTCATTTGTTATGTACAATAGTTGACTGTTAACCTTCTTACAAGGTTAGTTTTTTGTGTGCACTATATCAGTTAATTTTGGATTAAACTACTGTTTCTATCTAAATGTCACTTTTTTCATTATCAGGTTTTTAAAGATCGTTTCCTGTCTATTTCATTATTTGTTTTCATTTATTGTATTTTTTAGAGATCCAGGTATTTTGGGCAGAGATTAATTTTCTTTGCAATAAACTACTGTTTCTATCTAAATGTCACTTTTTTCATTATCAAGTTTTTAAAGATCGTTTCCTGTCTATTTCATTATTTGTTTTAATTTACAGTATTTTATTAAAAGTTCTCAAGGTGCTTCATTTGTGAATCAGTAAAGTCTTTGTCAAAAGAAATGTCAAGCTCCAGGTGCTCAGTTGGTGTCCAGATAAACATCTTGCAATTGCAGCTCAAAAGTCCAAAGCAACATCATTGTTAGCTGGACCTGGAGATGTGGATTTTTAAGGCTTTGGCTGGGCTCTATGTTTGCCTTAAGGTAAATAAGAAAGTGTCCTACCTCTCAACATAACACGACCAACCTTTTTAATGTGAAGATACTGATAAGCTTCAGAGCTTTTCAGATTGCTCATCGCTTCGCCATCTGAAGCAACTGTCAACAAAGTAGCTAAGTATGCTAGTAGCTAAATATGCTAGTGTACGTTATTTTCGGCCACTTCTTCAAGTCGTCCTCCCACCCCTCAATAGCTGTAGGTAGCGGTAAAACAATATCTCCACATTTGAGTTGTGATCGTTCGTGTTCCCACATATTTTATGACCTAAAACCTCTGACGAAAACCGGTTAGCGCGTTGCTAGCGTGTAAAAAAAGTGCCGGTTCTGACTTTCGGCGGAAGTCGTTCACATAATTCGCGCAAGGCATCATGGGGGCTAGGAATAAGGTGGATAGGAAGAATAAAAACGAACTGACAGGTTATAAAAACGAACTGACAGGTTGATATTATTTGGACCGAGCTGAATTAATATCCAGCCACTTACTTATTTAATTACTTAATTTATTTTGAAAACACTTTCCACCGCTTTGCTTCCGCCTCGCTCTGTTCAATTTGCGCTGCAGTTTTTTTTAAATTACTTTATTCAGTCAGCCAGCACTGACAATGCTCTGCAGGTGAACAAAACCGCTCCACGACGCCATGAGAGACGCTGCGTGACAAAACAAATCCATAATGAAATTCATTGCCAACACTTTTAATAATCGATTTTTATCGATTTGTTGTTGCAGCCCTAGTCTAAATACCAGAAGAAGCTGTTGCGTTGAGGAGCTGAGTGCAGCCGTGAGACACCTCCTCCGGGTCACAAGATCTGCCTCCAGCCCCACACGTCCACCCCCACTCTCGGATCTCCCTCAGAAATGGCAACTCATACTGAATAATTCAAGGAAACCTGAATTAAGTTTTATAAATTGTATTAAAGTAAAGGCAGGAAAAGGTTACAGTTTACAACGCTGGCTCTCTGATATGATCAGCATCCGGAAGAGAGAGCGATGTCCAGTGTCATTACTAATTTATAGGGTCTAGGCCCCGCCCTTCGCAGAAGGGGAGCTCTTCCTTTCATGTGTATGGGGGGCGTGACTAAGTGCGATCTCAATGGATCTTATGTGAATTGATGCATTTGGAAAACATGGGACAGTGCGTTAAAGCCTTTCTACGTGATGTAGCAAGCAAAATAAACTCTATTCCTTGACAGATATTGAATCCATGGGAGACTCTTTTTAGAACTGCTGGTCCAGTTCAACCCAGTCAGAACCGGGTCATAATTTCATTATGATCCCGTCTCTGAGTAGATCAAAACCCCAGGACCAGTCTACATAAATATCTAACAACTCCCCCTGGTTCGAGGATCCCAAAGGGTTTTCTCGAATAAAAACTCCCAGTTCACTATCGTCAGATTTGCAAGCAATTAATCACATTCCTGTGGGTGAATGTAAAACTATTCCTTATATGTTGGCGGGTGATGTCTACAGGCTATAGCGTGTCACCTGGCCCTCCAACAGGTCAAATAAGATGCCAGAGCTGATGGCTAGCGTGTGACCTGCCAGCCTCAGGTCGCCTGACTCAGCCCTGGACATCTGCCTAGGGCTACGTTCACACTGCAGGTCTTAATGCTCAATTCCGATTTTAAAAAAAAATCTTGATCTTTTGGAAGTGGTAATGCACACATTTTACGTTTGTCTTTTATTGGATTAAAAAACAGGAGTTTCACAAACTCCTTTTTTTTTTTAAATCCCAGTCCTCATATTTTTATCCAATAAAAGACAAACGTAAAATAAGTTTTAACCGTACCCAGTGAAATTCGAACCAGCTTTTGAGAAAAGGATCTGCATGCCACCCCAATGCTTAATGCAGTGACCTACTGGGCAACTTGCATTTTGTAGGTCCACTCTGAGTTTTAACAGATCGCCCCTCAGAAAATCCTTGCTACGCACGTGTAAAATAAGCTGATTTGTAATCAGTTTTTAACAAACAGTAAACTCAGAAACACTAATATATACATGTATTCAGCTAACTAATATATTTTAGTGGCTTCCCTCTCTTTCCACACACACACCAAGCGCGCACACAAGAACTTCCCACCCACTTCAAGAGAACGCCCCACCCACTTCAAGGCCGGCAAACCTGAAGTAGACCGTCCCATTTCAGCAGTTTCAACCAGCCCACCCGGCCTTGTGAGTGCGTGGCCTACTCGGCCCAGCTAGGACCCAGCCCATGAATTGAGACACAGCCACTGTGCCTGCTGGCCTGGATGTAGCTGTTAGCTATGTCAGAGTCAGAGTCAGAGTCAGAGAGAATTTATTGTCATTTGTACCGCATGTAGTACATGTGTTGAAAACGAGATTATGTACACAGGGTCCCAGTTACATCCAACAACAAATGCAAGAGAAATACAATAATAACATCTAGGATTAACTAAGAGAGACATCACATCGGCTAGTAATACACTACTATGTGTTTCTTAGCTGGATTTTTTGCAAGATACGTCAAGAACCACTCAGCGGATTTTTCTGAAACTTACAGAATGGAATCACAGTGTGGACGTTTACAAGTGAGTACCGGTTGCTTTATTAGATGTTTGAGATTAAAATAAATAAAAAAAAACGATCTTTTAGCTTAGCTTTTTGTTAGCTTGTGGCTGTCGTTCTGTTTACCGGTATGTTAGAAATGGCTTCAAAACCACTCAGTGTATATTTTTTCTGCTTACAGAGTTTAAATTATAAGACATTAATTTACGTAATGATGGTCTATAGAAAATATTTGACTTAAAATTCGATTTTTTTATTCCGTGTTCTGAGTGGCGAACTTCCTGTGAGCATTAGTTTTTTATCGGTGTTCTTCTAAATAACTTCTAAACCACTCTGTGTATATTTTTTCTGCTTACAGAGTTTAAATTATAGGACATTAATGTACGTAACGATGGTCTATAGAAAACATTTTTTTCCAACATTATTTTTATTGAGTTTTCAAAAGTAAAAAAGAAAAAGAAATAAAAACACACTTCCAGTTATATACAAAGATAGGCGTGCTCTTACATCAAAGGAAATGTCAAAAATAGATAAATTATTGTCCAGCATTAAGCTTAACTTCCTTCACAAGTCAGGTATTTGTGAGATACATTGGAGCAACACTTAGTGAAAAAAAGACACAAGTTGTATAACAAACCAGAAGGATACAAACTATGTACACATGCATATACCCCACCCCAAACCCAAAAACAAAGGAAATCCCCAACAACACTTAGAACAACAAAGGTTTCTCTATTTTTACAAGGGTCGGCCCAATAAATTTAAATATTGTGCGTAATTTCAAAAATATAATTATAAATTCAAATATGCAGTTCGCACAAATAAGGTAATCTAGTATACAAAGATGATAGGTTGTTTTTATTATTTTATGATTGTTTTAAAATATGATATGTGGCTGCAGAGGTTCACCAGCGACTACACCTCTCCTTCCCCAACCTTTGAATCCACACTCCCTATATATTTCATAAAGGGACCCCAGATGTTTTGAAACAGTGATTGTTTCCCCTTTATAATGTAAGTAATTTTTTCCATTGGTAAGGTTGTGGACAGCTCATTAATCCAGTCACTGAACCGTGGCTTGCTGGTATTCTTCCATGTCAGTGCTATGACTCTCTTTGCAAGCAGTAAGCACAAATCCATAGCGTTAATTATTTTCCTGGACATATGATGTCTATTAGGGTAAAAGCCTAAAATGAACAGTTTAGGGTCAAGTTCTACCTTTATACCCAGTATACTCTCTAGAGCTTGTTTAATCTCCCTCCAGAATTGTTGAACTTTATTGCATTTCCAAATGCAATGGAAAAAAGTTCCCCTTTCCTCACCACATCTGGTACATAAGTCTGGAATGGCACCATTGTATTTATTAAGCTGTTCTGGCGTCACGTACGTCCTCATCAACCATTTATACTGCAATAGTCTCAGGCGTGTGTTCGTAGTTTGTGTTTGTGCTTTAGCACACATCTCTTCCCAGACCTCAGTTGGCAAATTCTCCTGTAGATCTTCCCTCCATGCATTAAGTCTCCTTAAAGATGTTTCGGAGGACTCGTCTGTTAACATGCTGTATAAATGGGAGATTATTCCTTTTCTGGAGTGGTTTTTTGTCATTTCAATTTCCAAGGTGGACAGTGGGGGAACAAACTCGCACTGATTTTGAGATAATCTAATAAAATTTCTCACCTGTAGGTATTTAAAATAATGTTTATTTGGAATATCATATCTGGCAGTTAACTCTTCGAAGGACATCAGGACCCCATCATCTGACTCCCCAAGGTTTCCTATTGTTTTTAAACCCTTTTCAGCCCATTTCCTAAAACCCAAGTCTGCCCTGCCTGGAGGGAACAGTTGATTACCCCATATTGGACTAAAGCGTGACAGGGGGGATGAACCACCTAAATATTTATTAACTTGGTACCAAACTGAAATCATATTTCTAACTATAGGATTTCTTGTGTTTTTTTTCAAATGTTTAACTTTTGCTGAATATATATATTGAGGTAGAGGGAGAGGAACAGAAAACCCCTCAATATCCATCCAAGGTATAGAGGAATCATCTGTAAAATAGTACATCACAGTTCTCAACTGAGCTGCCCAATAATACCAAAGTGGATTGGGGCACTTGAGTCCTCCTCTATCATACGGTAAGTACAGGAGTGATAAGCGTAGTCTCGGTCGTCTATTATTCCATAAAAACCGTGTAAAAATATTCTTTAGAGATAAAAATAAATTGGAAGGAGGCGGCAATGGGATATTCTGGAACAAATACAGAAGTTTGGGCATTACATTTGATTTAAGAATATTAATTCTTGCTATAATTGATAGGGGCAAGTGGTTCCATCTATCTATAGATGCAGTTATTGATTCTACCATTGGTTTATAATTAACCTCAACAATGTGACTTATATAAGGTACTATCCTAATCCCCAGATATGTAAAACAGTCTACCTTTTTAAATTGGAAAGGATTCCCGACCTTATTTCTTTCTTCTGAATTAAGTAGCATTAATGAAGATTTGTCTTTATTTACTTTATATCCTGATATACTACCAAACGTATTTATTAGATCTGACAAGGCTGGAATGGAATTTTCAAGTTTTTCCAAAAAGAGAATGATGTCATCAGCAAACAAAGCAATTTTGTGTTCCATTTGACCTATTGTTATGCCAGTTATATTTTTATGAGATCGCACCGCAATGGCAAATGGTTCAATTGCTAGAATAAACAATAAAGGAGAAAGGGGGCACCCCTGCCTGCAACCTCGCTTGATTTTAAATGGTTTTGATATGTTTCCATTTGTTATTATTTCAGCATAAGGTTCATTGTATAGAAGTTTAACCCATCGACAGAAATTTTCTCCACAACCAAATCTTTTTAATATCTCAAATAAATAGGGCCATTCAACTCTATCAAATGCCTTTTCGGCATCCAGGGATAGTAAGGCGGTGTCTGTTTCATCTTCCGAATGATAAAGAATATCTAGAACTCGTCTCACATTATGGAATCCCTGTCTATTTCCAATAAACCCATTCTGGTCACAGGGAATTATATTAGGTAGTATTCTCTCTAGTCTTCTAGCCAACAGTTTACAAAGAATCTTTAAGTCCACATTAAGAAGACTTATTGGTCTTAGGTTTTCACATTTGTTGCAGGGTTTACCAGGTTTTGGCAGCAAAGTTATCAAAGCTCCTCTTAGTGAGATAGGAAGAATTCCCTTTTCAAATGAGTCTATGTACATATCAAAAAGTGGAATTAGCAGTTTAGTTTTAAATTTCTTATAAAATTCTGTTGGCAGCCCATCTGGTCCTGGAGTTTTGCCTATTTTCAAGTGATCTATTGCTATAGAAATTTCCTCCTTAGTAACTGCTACATTAAGATCTACGTTCATTAAATCTGATATATTGGTCATCTGAAGGGTGTCTAGAAAAACATTTTGCTCTTGCTCCTTATTATGTCTGAGTTGTACAATTTTTCAAAAAATACCTTAAAAGTTTCATTGATTTCTAAAGGGTCAACAATAAAGTGTCCCTCGTTATTTTCAACTGAGATAATATTTTTCTCATTTTGTAATTGTCGAATGCGCCAGGCTAATAATTTCCCAGACTTTTCCCCTTGATCATAAAATGTTTGTTTAAGGCGTAAAACTTGTGAGGCTGCTCTAGAGGCAGAAAGTTCGTTATATTTTGTTCGTAGTAGCAAGAGTTTACTATGGGTTTTTGTGCAAAATGTTTGATAATATTCCTTCTCGAGCGACTTAATCTCTGCTGCTAACTCTTTAGTTTTTTTGTTGGTTTGTTTTGCCTTGTAACTCGTATAGCTAATTATCTGACCTCTTATATAAGCCTTGAAAGCTTCCCACCTTGTGGAGGGTGGTGTTTCATTTTTGTTAGTGTCAAAAAAGAGGTCTATATGATTATCTATAAAAATTACAAATTCTGGGTCAAGGAGCCATTTTTGTTTAAATCTCCACCTAGGAGGGTCTCTTTGAAGTTTTAAGTCTTCATATATTAGTGTATTTGGAGCATGGTCAGATATTAATATGCTTTCGTAGCCACAATCCTTTATTTTGTGGCCCAAATTGGAGGAGATTAAAAAGTAATCGATACGTGAATATGATTTATGTGTGCTTGAGTAACAAGAGTACTTTGAATCCTTGGGATTCATATCTCTCCAAATATCCCTCAAATTGAGCTCTTTCATAAAATGTTGAATTGTTTGTCTACTTTTAGAATGAGAGTTGTCAATACCCGAGCTTCTATCCAATTCTGGGATCATTGTACAGTTGAAATCCCCGGCTATAATATAACTTCCAGGTAGAGATGAGATCATAAGAAAGAGATTTTGAAAAAAAATTGGATCATCTATATTTGGAGCATAAATATTTACCAAATTTATTTTTTCTGAGATAAGTGTGCCCTGTAAAATAATATACCTCCCCGTTCTGTCTTTAATAACCCTTGTCACATAAAATGGTATGGATTTATGAATCATGATCATAACCCCTCTTGCCTGAGAATTAAAGGGTGCTGAATATATACTACCCTGCCACCTCCTTCCAACCTTCACCTCCTGACCAGATAACAGATGAGTTTCTTGAAGTAGTACAATATCAGATTGTATAGATTTAATCCTAGTCATCACCTGTTTAACTTTTTTTAATTTTTGTAATCCCCTGCAGTTCCAAGATGATATTTTAATTTTTAATCCACCTGACATATCAAATCACATAGAATAGTTTTCCCATTATTTTCAAATTATTTAATGATACAGAAACCAAAAACCTCTGTATGCTAAAAAAAATACATCCATAATAATAATGAACCTTGAACAATAAACCTTTTAACCTTAAACCTTTGTTGTCCACCCCCTCCCCCCCTAATGTATTGGTTCCCATCTAACAGCTAAAGGTTGTTCCACTCAAAAGTGAGGATCAACCGACCAAAACAAAAAAAAACCTCCCCCCCCGCCCCGCCCCTCTACATCAGAAATTTGTTACTAAATGTGTCCAGAGTTAAACTATTAATATTAGTATTGGATAAAGATCTCTGGACCAGCAAACCTTAGACATCAAATATAATAAACAAGCTGTTTGCCCTTATTTTAACTTATGTCCTTATTTATTTTAACCTGAAGATGTCATAATGGTCTCACCCAGTTTTCTTTTCTGCTTTTAGAGTCTTTACAAAGTTCTCTGCTTCAGCTAGCTGATTAAAAATGTGAGACTGACCGTTGTGTGTCACCAGCAGACGAGCAGGAGGAATCATGCCGCATCGTATCTCCATGGCACGAAGTTGTCGTTTCACATCATCAAACTCTTTCTGTTTTTTATGCACACTGGCTGCGAGATCTTCATAAAATCTCACCGGGCAGTTGTTGAACAGGATCTGTCCCTTTGTCCTGGCAGCTCTTATCACAGTCACTTTATCCTTGTACTTTAAGAATTTCATGATAAGAGTTCTTGGTGCAGCGGTGTTTGATGCACTTTTCCGCCCGACCCGGTGCGCCCCCTCCAGCGTCAGAGCAGCAGGCAGCGGGGCCAGACCCAGAGCGTCTGGCAGCCATTTCTCCAGGAAGCCACAGGCGTCTTCTCCCTCCGCGTCCTCGGGAAGATTTACCAGCCTCAGGTTAGACCGTCGCGATCTGGATTCCAGGTCCGATACTTTCTCCTCGAGATCTTTGTTTTTATTCTCAAGAGCCTGGACTCTGGCTTGCATATTAGTGATGTTATCTTCTGCTGCAGATATCCGAACCTCCGCCTCTCCGACCCGCTCGGTGCACTCTTTAACTTCTTTTTTCACGCTCTCTATTGCTGTCAGAATACAGTCTAGTCTGGCGGAGAAATCAGATTTTAAATTCGCAATTGCACCCAGTATTGCCTCTGAACCAGCTTCAGTCATGTTTTCGTTCCCACTGCAGAGTTCCTCCTCCGTGGTTTCACGTGTGGTGGTGTTAGCTTCGCTGTTGTCGCAGCTAGCTTCAGGGCTCACCTTAGTCGCAAAGTTGGATAACGTCGACTGGGTTGTCTTGCTGGTATTTCTACTACTGGTCTTCCTTTGTGAGACAGGCATCACGGCTGTTATTTGATGTCGTTCAGTGTCACTTATATCCAGTATTTATTCAGGAGTTTGCAGAAAGGTAGCGGAGCCGAGGTGAGCACGTCCTCTCAGCTGGTCGCCATTACCGGAACCTATAGAAAACATTTGACATAAAATTCGATTTTTTATTCGTATTCTGAGAGGCGGACTTCCCGTGTTTTTTCATTTTTTATTTCGGTTTACTTCAGTTTGCTTATGAATAACTTCTAAACCACTCGGTGTATATTTTTTCTGCTTACAGAGTTTAAATTATAGGACATTAATGTACGTAACGATAGTCTATAGAAAATATTTGACTTAAAATTCGATTTTTTTTATTCGTGTTTTCTGAGAGACGGACTTGTCTCGTGTTAGCTTCTCTTTATGTTATAAATTGCTTCGAAACCAATAGGTATATAGTATAAGTATATTTATTTCTGCTTACAGAGTAATTATAAGGCTCTAATGTACTTCTTGTACATGTCTATGTCCTGGAAAAAACATTTGACATAAAATTCTATTTTTTTATTTGTGTTTTCTGAGAGGCGGACTCGTCTCGTGTTAGCTTCTGTTAGCTTCTGGCAGACATTAGCAGCAGAGCTAAACACTCGGTCCATATTGCCGGGTTGACTCAGCGGTCACGCGGCGCGTCAGCAGTGGATGACGCGTTACATCGGCGGTGACGTAGGTGCGACCTATATTCCGGTGCGACCTATTTATGGATTTTTCCAATTTTTTGTCAATAATTGGACACTGCGACCTATATTCCGGTGCGACCAATAATCCGGAAAATACGGTAGTTTGAGAAGATCTGTCACTCAATTAATGTTGAGTCAACATTCAAATCAACCACAATTCTGAAGTGCACATCTGTACCCAATTGTTAAAATTTACCCACACTTTAGCTTTATATTAAGTCTGTCACTCCTTATAATCACCTCTGTGTCCGGCTTCATTCCTGTTTAAGGTTTAACCCATTACTAGGAAAGTCCAGTTACAGTAGTTACAACCAGTGTTGGGAATGTTACTTTTAAAAAGTAATTAATTATAGTTACTAGTTACTTCTCCCAAAAAGTAACGGAGTTAGTAACTGAATTACTCTCCTATAAAAGTAATTAGTTACCAGGGAAAGTAACTATTGTCTGTTTGGTTGGTTTAAGTTTAGATATATCTACGAATTTAAAGGAGCTGTATGTAACTTTTCTAACAATATATTTTTAACATATTTCTTCACTCTGTCACTACCTCCTGACATACTGATTTTAGACAAGTAATCTCTGAAAAAAACTATTGTCCCCTTGCTTCTCTAAAAGCATTTCTAAAAAGCCACAGTGACCCACCGTTAACCAGCCAATAAAAACAGAGTTTGTAACCAGCCAATAAAAACAGAGCTTGAATTTGAATCAGCCAATAAAAACAGAGCTTGAATTTGAATTTCAGCAGAGCAAGGGCAAGAGCAAGCCGGCTCTGAGGGGGAGGGACCAGAAACGTGTCTCTGTTCAAAATTTTCTTGTTCCAGCGTGTTCCAGAAATTACATACTGAACCTTTAAAGTAGAAATTCAAAGACAGGCACTTAACACAAAACTTTTGATACTTACTGCACCTTAACAGAACATGACTGGTTGACATACTACTGTATACTTCAAGTTTTTTCTTCATTACAAAATACAGTTTAACAAAATAATATAACAGTTGTGTTTTCAGCTCTATATACACACTGACTGTACTGTTCAAGTGTTTTCTTAGAAATAAAAGTAAACAGTTAAAATAAGTGCTTTAACTCTGTAGTGTAAAATAAAATCAAACCCTCACACAACTGGTTCTTAAAGTATTTTCTTAAAAATAAAAAACATTTTAAAGGGGACCACACATGCAAAATTCACTTTTTAATGTTTTTTTACTAAACTTTGGGTATTTACTTCATAAAAAAACAGTCCTTGTGCCAAAAAAATGCACCCAGTGGTTTATTTACTCTAAGTAGATTTATTTATTTTTGATAAATACACCAGGATTCACACTTCCTGCATTTATTGACGTCACAAGCCGCCAGCCAATCAGATCAAACCTGAGTCCAGCCCCTCACCTAGCAACCCCTGGTTAGGCTCAACCCACTTCTGTATTAAACACATGACTGTTGTTTTTCATGATTTCATCTCATCTTTTGTTTATATGTTCTTAATTTCATGTGTACAGCACTTTGTTGCAGCTGTGTTTTTTTAAATGGCTTTATAAATAAAGTATAATTGTTATTTTTATGTTTTAGTTCAATTTTTAGTGTATTTGCGATCGCTGCCAACGCGCAGCCGGCAAAAATTAAACGAGCGGACCACAGGCGGAAGGACCGGGTTCGACGGGACCCTCTTCCGGCGCGATGGAGCGGAGCTTCAACTGTACAGCCTTGCAGCAGCCTCGCAGCAGGCTCGCAGCAAGAGGACCTTCTCCTTACAGATTAATTTACGGGAGACACTTGGTGAACTTTGTGTTGTCTTCACTGGAACAGCGATAACTCCCAAAATCTCCGCGTGCTTCACGAGCGGAGCTGGCGAAAACCGGAAGAGGAACAAGCTAACATTAGCTTCGGATTCGGGTGGTCTAATGCTAAAAGGAGCAGCAAACTGCGGCGCGCTCAGACGGGTTTCGGTAAGTTATCTTAAGCTAACACTAACAGTAAGTCAAATGAGTAATAAAAAAAGAGCTAATTTTAAAACAACAACACATTACAGATACTGGCTGTTACAGAGGGCGTGAACAGATCGTTGAAGGGCGTGGACTTCAAGAAACCGGTCGTTCAAAACGAAAGTTAAAAATGGCAGAATTAAAAAGGGTATAATTGATTATCTAATAATTATTTTGTGCATTAAATTGAAGGAATAGGGTCTGGATATCCCACAGAAATACCATAAAAATTTAAAAAATACATCTGAGGTCCCCTTTAACAATATGAAGTACTTTTAAAACAGTACTGAAAATCTTAATTACCTGAGCAGTTGTGAGATGCTTCATCAGATTAGAGTTGCTTACGACGGACGTAGACAAACACTTCGCTCTGCGACATAATGTACACTTCACATGCACGTTCTTGCCTTTTACCTCGAGGAGAGTAAAGTAGTGTCTATATTTCCACTTTGAAAACGACAACTTTCCCTCCAGACTCGCCACTGCTGCAGGACTTCTGCTAACTTTTCAGATTTGGAGCTGCAGCTTGTGGTTTGCGGGTGAACTGAACGACAAAACCTCTGATTGGCTGACCTCTACCTGTTACTCTACCTTAGCCAATCAGCGTTATCCTTTACTGTATATGATTGTTTCACCCCTCCCTCCTACCCTCACTCACTAAGGAAAAAATAAACAAACAGCTTACGAGAGCCAGAGCGGAAGACAAAATAACGTACCCCTATTTAGTGGTTGTAACGGTAACAGCGTTGTAACGATAGACATAGTAACTACTTAGAGTACTCGTTAATGAAAAAAATAACTCAGTTTGGAACACAGTTTATTTGTACTCCGTTATTTCCATCACTGCTTACAACACCCAGAGGTACACTCCAAAAACCTTTGTCTGAAAATAAAATTGTAATTGTCTTCTCCCACATGCAAATAATCCGTTTTTAGATTAATTAACAGGAACGTGCAGCTCTATTTTCAAAATGTACTGCTTTTTATCCAAAATACTATTTGTTCAAATTTATCATTCAAAAACCCACACAGCTTTAGCTTTAGATACGATCACATTATAATTGATTATAACCACGACCCATAAATATTTGTAATGTCAAAACAGGGTTTTATAATCCTTTTCAGTGCATGTAAAACTACAAGAACTCTATCTTACAATTATCATTAAGTAAAACTCGTATAGCTTAATAAAATCAGCAAGTTCACAGTTTCAAAGTATTTGATTTGCTAAAAAAAATATTTTGTAAACACTCTTTAATATGAAAAAATTAATATCAGAAAATAGAAAACCCTATATTGTGCTGTTAACATTAATTTGATGTTAATAAAACTGTCACAGTCAGATCAGTATGAATCTGAAAGAACCCTCTGCCCTGATAAATAACACACTCATGTAACGCATGATGTTTCTGCCCAGGGAGTAGAACCAGTGACCTTTTCCCCCTGGCAAACCACTCCACTCCCCCTCATCAGGGGAATTCCTCCATCTGGTAGGCCGGAAGATGTCCGGCCTCCACCCTTCAAAACCCCTGTCAGTGGACTCTCAACACCTCTCAGCGACTCGTCTGTACCTGTGTTATCAGGGAACAAGAACAAACATCCTTCTCCCACAATATCACAAAACTCCATCCGTTGTCCATATGACTGTCTGTAGTCTTATTATGAGTTATTGAAAATTTTCAATCATTATGGGTAAGTTAATGGTTAATATTGCAGGTTCACACTCATCTCACTGGGAAAGTTGATCACAAACTCACACAGGTGACCCCTCGTCCAGAGTGTTCACCCGTCCTTGAAACCTCTCCAAGTTAGAAAACCTGAAACAGGCGATAAGGGACACAACAGCACAACATCCTGCCCAGTTTGCAGCCAGACATTCTCCTAATCATCATCCTATCCCTGTCAAGTTATTCTGAATTGATCCATCACAATCATTTAGCGTTTTACCAGCAACACTTATCGTTTTCCTCTTTTCTCCATGCACCAAATTTCACAAGTCATTAGTTAAGTATAGTATGTCACATCATTATAAAATACTAGGCATGTAACGGTTGTAGTTGGTGTACCGAACCGAAAAGGTACGGAGGTGGACCGAACCGAACGTGCTGTACCGAAACGGTTATTTTTTCACTCATTGAATGTTAATATGTGCGCCGCGGAACAAAATTTCCTGGGCGCGTTTCAGCACGGAGCTATTATCTCGCAGCACGCGCAGCATTAGCCGTTAGCTTCTCGCTGCGGTTTCCTGTTTGTTAACGTTATGGTTTTCTTGTTAAAAGACGAGCGCACAAAGCTGTGTGTGTGGACGTTTTTTCATGAAGACTGGATCTGCAGCAGCAACACGTCTAACGTGAACGCGCTGGAAACTACGTCATCAGAACGTGAACGAGCTGTTACAAAGTACGCTAACCACACAGCTGCATTTAAACAACTTCTACAAAGTGCGCTAACAACACAGCTGCATTTAAACAACTTCATCAGGTAATTTAGATGGGTCCAGATCAATAACACAAACTGTATGAGTTTTTAAAGCTCTGAATCTAAGTCTGAAAGTTTTTAATGCACAGTTGATCCTTGCTATGAGACATCCATCACGTCAACACTTAAGTCAAAAAGCTTTTTCTGCAGCTCTGGAGTGCTAAATAATTTTAAATAATTTATTTTAAATAAAAATGCCATGCCGATCGTGCAGCTCATAAATCAACCAGTTGTGTCATATCCAATCTTATTTTGAAAAACTGCGATGGAGCGAGTCCGCGATAAACGAACTGCGAAGTAGCGAGGTACTACTGTACAGTACTTCTAACTCACCGAATACTTGCTCAGTATTTGTAAAATTTGCTGAGTTAGTCATTTGTTGTGTTTGCTAATGTTGCTTTGCTCTGACAGACATTTTGAATCGGGGTGACCAAAAGTTCAGTTTTAGATTTTTTGGTGAATTTTCATAAAGATTTGATCACTGGTAAGAGTTTTTATTTTTTATGCTAACACTGCAGATAAATGAACACAGATACAGATGTAAGCAGAAACATTATCGCTTTTACTTTTGTTGGCTGACAATGACCTGCAACAGAAAACAACTGATTGACAGCTTTTTATTTACATTGAATTGCCCTGATCAGGGTCACCTCACTGATCAACCACTGCCTTTCTTCCCTTTTCTTTCTCCTCCATTGTTCCTAAAGCTAACAGCTGCCTTGGTTTCATTCTTCACCCGCCTGAGCCTCTTAAGAAGATAAAGCATTTACTTGTACTAATAGATTTCAGGGTTATTTTGTCACCGGGGATGACCCACAGCAATAATGTTTGAGACACGCGCCTCTCGCTCTTTAAATGTGAACAACATGGCCGTTAATGCACCCAGGTGGCAAATTTACTGATTGTTTTCAGGTTAACGGCCACAGTTCGACATAAATAGTGGTCTAAAATGTTGTGCGGGTACGATAAACACAGACTCTTATAAACTGGTTAAGACAGATCTATTGTATGCCTTTATTTTGAAACTCCAAGGTTTTTCTGCTCTGTGACATTTTATTTATTTTTGACATTTTTAAGGGATCGTTGTGCAGCAGCTTTTCTGCACCTGCTTTTAATGTCTGTCATTATCACCCACTGCCAAAAGCGAGAGGAAACACTGTACTTGTCTGTGTGCGTTAGTCTGTATATGTCTGTTAGCAAAATATCTCATGAACCAATGATGAGATGTTAATGAAACTCTTAAAGTAACTATTAGATGTAAATTTACAACTGGTTAACTTTTAAAATAAACTCAGTCCAAGATGGCTGCTGCAGGCAGGGCCGGCCCAAGGCATAAGCGAACCAAGCGGCTGCTTAGGGCCCCGGGGTCACTAGGGGCCCCCCTAAGTGGAATTTAATTTTTTTGATAATGATTTCGATATGATTATATTTGACATTGTAAGTTCAGCTTTTGCAATTTATTGCATGCATTTACATAGTTAAGAACTAATTGTTCAGCTTTAAATTTATTTTTTAACCATTTTATGTGGTTTCAAGTAATTATTAATTTACATTATTTAAAGTACTCTGGCACAACAATTTCCTGCGGGATCAATAAAGTTCTATCTTATCTTAAGGATTTCCTTGATATTTGTTATTTTGTTTTGTCTGTTTTTGCACAATTTAATTTATTTTTATGCATCCAAGTTTATCTGTTGTTTGTTGTTCATCTTACACTAAAAATTACTTCTGAACATTACTGTTGCAGTTCTTTAAAACCAAAGATAATAAACCAGACAAACTTTTGCTGTAAAATACATTGCACACTGGTGTTTTTTTTTTCTTCTTCTTTCTTTTGTTACTTTTAGTACCACAAGATCACATGCGTTAAACTCTAGGTCCGTGGGCCAAATCCAGCCCGCCATAACCATTTCTGTGACTCCACAGAGACAGAACTTCAAGATAACAGTTGTGGGATTCCTTTATTAGTCAAATCAAATCAGTTTTTGTGATTATAATGCCAAATTACTCAAAAATAAAATGTTAATTTTTAGAAGTAGTCATTGAATGCAGAGAAAGTTATATTTTACCAGTTTGTTAATGGGTCGTTTTATCAATACATTCTTTCATGTTCTGCCTTTCGAGGACATTCATGATCTTGATGTGGCCCAGAATAAAAATGAGTTTGACGCCCCTGCACTGGATCATACATATAAGATCATGTAAACAGGGCTGTCAGAGTTGCAATGAGTTTATGTTAGGTGGGTGAATGATCTGATTTGACGGTTTATTGCAGTAATCCACATTATTAGCAGAAATAGTGGGCCCCAAACAAATTTTGCTTAGGGCCCCATGGAGGCTTGGGCCGGCCCTGGCTGCAGGACATACAAAAATGGCAATAACTGGGAGCATTTGATGTGGTGGTACCTGAGAGTCCTCTCCAACACATAATATGAGTGGTGCATTGGCAAAATCTCAAAATGTTGCATGAAGTCGCAGTTGTGACATAATTTGATATTTGAAAGCAGCCGTCTCTTTAATTAGGAACAAATTGACATGTGCTGTAAAAGATCATTTTAAAAAATGTACTTTTATTGCAGTCGTCCAAATAGTTTTGCTGTCAACACATTTAACGTAATGCAAAATAAATACTAAAGCTTTGCAGTTTTCACTTAAACTAAGGATTTCCAGACGCTTCGAGGTTGATCAACACTTTTCTAGGAGACATTATGGTCCTACCTCCACTATAAAACTTATCCAAGCAGAAGCAGAAAGTGCATCTAAACATTTACAAAGGTCAGAGTTGATAATAGTTTCATTCTGCGATGGCATTTCTGTGACTGTGCTCAGGTGGTTGTCCTGTGTTGGCTCCAAAGCCGTGACTCATAAAAGTCCAGTTTAAAAAACTGAAACTTAAACTCGTGTTTGGTTTCAAGTCTTTTTTTTAAATAAACTGAAGCAACTAGTGCCACTGATTTAATCTAATTCTGAACTAAATCAAAAAGTTGATTGTAGAAATCTTACTTTTTGCCATTAATAGAGTATAACAAATAATTCTAGTCCAATTTCATGTTGCTGAACTTCAGCTCTGATAACACAAGTTGTAAAGCAGGGCCTGAATGTCAAACCATCATATTATGCAAACTGTTACAATCTATTTTTACAAGCAAACGTTTGCCAACTCATGCTGCTATGTCTGTAACCAGTAAGTCGACTTGTGCAACTTGATTTCCCGACAAACTTTAACATCATAGTTTAGTTTATTGTCTAAATAATTGCATGTACAAAAGATTCACAGATACTCCTTTTTGCTACAGTTAGCTAAAAGTTACCATCTGCATGAATCTGAGTAAAGTTGTGGTTTTTGCATCAAGAACTCAGCCTGCTTTCTCATGCATTTGTTGCACGGTGGTACAGTGGTATAGAGCCTTCATTTTTGGATCTTTCAGATGTGTTCGATGAAGAAAACAGTGCTCAGAGACATGGGAAATGTAGTGATAGTTACCGTATTTTTCGGACTATGAGGCGCACCGGATTATGAGGTGCAATATCAATGAACGGGTCTGTTTTCATACATGAAGTGCACATTTTTGTGAAATAAAATGGATAAGTCAAACTTTATTCAGCTCATTCACAATAACTCAATATTGTTCAGTTGTACCACATAAAATTGGTTTGACCAATTCTGTTAATAACTTTTATGAACAGAATATTTAGGTGCAGCCAAGATGTTGAGGGGATCCATTTTGGTGGCCTTAGGATCGCGTCTGTTTTTTGCAGATGATGTGGTCCTATTGGCTTCATCAGGTCGTGATCTACAGCTTTCACTGGAGTGTGACGCGGCCGGGATGAGGATCAGTTCCTCCAAATCCAAGGCCATGGTCTTGACCTGGAAAAGGGTAGAGTGCTCCCTCCAGGTCGGGGAGGAGGTCCTGCCCCAAGTGGAGGAGTTTAAGTATCTTGGGTTGTTGTTCACGAATGAGGGGGAAAATGGAGCGAGAGATCGAAAGGCGGATACGTGCGGCGTCTGCAGTGAAGCGGGCGCTGCACTGGTCTGTCGTGGTGAAGAGAGAGCGGAGTTAAAATGCGAAGCTCTCAATTTACCGGTCGATCTACGTTCCTACTAGGGGTGTAACGGTATGCTAAAATCACGTTTCGGTTCAATTTCAAGGAGGGCTCGGTTTGGTTAATTTTCTGTACAAAAAAGGCCAAAATAAAGACTTATAAAATGTTTATTTTGAAAATATGGCAAGTAAACAAGTTTAGTCATTACAGTCTTTTTAGCTGGAGGTGATCTGGTGGGGAGAGTCCAGTTTAGTCAATTTACCGATCGATCTACGTTCCCACCCTCATCTATGGTCATGAGCTTTGGGTTATGACCGAAAGAACAAGATCTCGGATACAAGCGGCTGAAATGAGTTTTCTCCGCAGGGTGGCTGGACTCTCCCTTAGAGATAGGGTGAGAAGCTCAGTCATCCGGGAGGGACTCGGAGTAGAGCCGCTGCTTCTCCACATCGAGAGGAGCCAGTTGAGGTGGCTCGGGCATCTGGTTAGGATGCCTCCTGGACGCCTCCCTGGTGAGGTGTTCCGGGCATGTCCCACCGGGAGGAGACCCAGAGGAAGACCCAGGACGCGCTGGAGGGACTATGTTTCTCGGCTGGCCTGGGAACGCCTTGGGATTCCCCCGGAGGAGCTGCTCCAAGTGGCTGGGGAGAGGGAAGTCTGGGCCTCCCTACTTAGGCTGCTACCCCCGCGACCCGACCCCGGATAAGCGGAAGAAGATGGATGGATGGATGGATGGATGGATGGTGATCTGGTGGATGAAGAAGACTCAGCTCTATCTCGTTGACATCCTCTGACTGCAAACAGCACAAAGAGATAAAAAACAAGTTGATAAGATTATAATTTTTAATTAAAAAGGTTAATTAGATCACAATAATACAATAACATTACCTCTTCTTGCACGGTCATCATTTCTGTTATGAGGTGGTTGAATCTCTCGCTCATCACCATCAGGGCAGGGTTTTAAATCGGGTCCAGGGCTTGTTGACAATATCAGTTTTAGCTTTTTCATGCTGCTACAACTTTTTGGCTGAAGTGTTGATGTGATGGGATGTCGTAGGTAGCGGGGCTCAAGAACTTTAATTGTACGCTTAAAGCCAGCACATCAACAGAATACAGACGTGGATTCAGAGCTTTAAAAACTCCTACATCTTGTGTGTTATTGCTTTGGACCGATTTGAATTACCTGATAAAGGTTGTTTAAATGCTGCTGTCAGTCTTTGCACCAAACAAGCTGCTAATCTGTAGAAGAGATGTTCACGTTCAGATGTCGTTTCAAGCACGTTAACAAGTTAGACTTGTTGCTTGCTGCAGATCTAATCACCGTTATACAACGTCCACACAGCTTTGGATTTGTTCACTTGTCTTTTAACAAGAAAGCCGTAATGTTCCCAAACAGGAGACCGCAACGAGATGCTACGCTGCTAATGCTACGTGTGCTGCAAGACTAAAGCGCTGTGCTGAAACACGCTTAGGAACTTTAGTTTCGCAGCGCATACAGTATTTTCTGGACTATAGGTCGCACCTTTATATAAGTCGCTTTGTCCAATTATTGTCAATAAATTGGAAAAATCCATAAACAGGTCTCACCTTTATAAAAGTCGCATCTATTATGCGTCACCGTTACGTGACGCATCAGCGCGTCATTTGCCCTGCTGAAAATGACGACCACAGAGGCATGCACGGAAAGACTTTTCACAAGATTAACACGGTAAAAACAATTATTTGTCTGCTGAAATTATAGCAAACATGTGTCTTAGCTTAAGCGTTCCTTAATAAATTCACGTAATGGTCAAATCTGCTGGATTTAAAGTTTTTCGCTTTGAAAAAGTACAGTACAAGGTAAAACAACTAGGCTAACCGCGACACATTTACGTCTATAAAACATCAAATGTTATTTCCAATAACTCCAACAGCTAACAGTTTGTAAATGTACATTTAGTGATTACTTTCTGTAAGTTTGAAAAAAAAATCTGCTGTGTGGTTTATGAGCTATTTGCTCAAATGTACAAGGAAAAATCAACTAAGCTAACCGCAACACATTTACGTCTATAAAACATACAATTTTATCTCAAACATCTCGTAAAGCTAATCAGTTGTAAATATCCATCTAGTGATTACGTTCTGTAAGTTTGATCAAAATCTGTCCTGTGGTTCTTGACCTATTTTGCTAACAAACACTGAGCTAACAGCGAAGTAGCTAGTTCATACCTCCAGAGCAGGAGGCCGGGCTGCGACAGAGTGAATCCGACCAGAGGAGGCTCTCGTCGGACACATGAGGTGGGAACGGTTGGTGTACCCTAGCGGACAAAGGTGGTACTGCACCCCTAGCGAACAAAGGTGGTACTGCACCATTTTTGCCAAAATGGAAAAACGGTCATATCTGAGCCAAAAATTGGTCTAAAAATATGGGAATAAATCCATAAACAAGTCTCACCTCTCTATAAGTCGCAGGGCATGCAAATTAGGCAAAAGGTGCGACTTATAGTCCGGAAAATACGGTAATCTCTTGTTGATAAAATTTAATGAGTGAAAAAATAACCAAAATGGTACGCACGTGGACCAAACCAAACATGCCGTACCAAAACTGTTCAATACACCCACATGTACAGTTACACCACTAGTTCCTACCCTCATCTATGGTCATGAGCTTTGGGTTGTGACCAAAAGAACGAAATCTCGGATACAAGCGGCCAAAATGAGTTTTCTCCGCAGGGTGTCTGGACTCTCCCTTAGAGATAGGGTGAGAAGCTCAGTCATCCGGGAGGGACTCGGAGTAGAGCCGCTGCTTCTCCACATCGAGAGGAGCCAGTTGAGGTGGCTCGGGCATCTTATTAGGATGCCTCCTGGACACCTCCCTGGTGAGGTGTTCTAGACATGTCCCACTGGGAGGAGACCCAGAGGAAGACTCGGGACACGTTGGAGGGACTGTTTCTTGGCTGGCCTGGGAACGCCTTGGGGTTCCCCCGGAGGAGCTGGCCCAAGTGGTTGGGGAGAGGGAAGTCTGGGCTTCCCTATTTAAGCTGCTACCCCGGTGACCTGACCGTGGATAAGCTGCTGGATGGATGAATGGAAAATTGGTTTGAGGTCAGTAAGCACAACCAGAATTAATACATAAGGCGCACCTGATTATAAGGCTCACTGTCGATTTTTGAGAAAATTAAAGGATTTTAAGTGCGCCTTATGGTCCGAAAAACACGGTACTGGTAAAAAGGTTTAAACTTTGTTTAAAAAATGACTGTGGATCTAAATTTATTGAGACAATTCTGCAATAATGAGTGTTTTCTGCTTATTTAAAAAGAAAAGGATAGAAGTAACTTTTTTTTTACTCAACTTTCAGCTCATATAAACACACAAGTGCTGGGAGCTTTTATTTATTTTATTCACAAACGCAAACGATCTCATTGGTTTGCATTAAGCTGACACTTTGTCATTGAATGTCCTGTGGAGAACACTGTTCATTTGGCGAGCGTGTGTGTTAAATGAAGTGGTAGACATAAAGTATTAAGAATGCTCTTAAGTTTGACAGCTTTAATTAATGTTCTGCAGTGTTTCTGCCAGCTGCTGTTTCCTTCTCCTGCCTTAAGGGAAACTCGACTGACGGGCAGGTTCTAAATCTGTATTAATTGTTCTCTGGACGACGAGTGAGCTGAAAGTCTCGTCTGTTTAAAGAGTGAGTCAGCTCGAGGAAGGAAGGGTCCCTGGATTAAATGGACGACTAAATTTGAAACTCAGACAAGTGAGAAGCTCAAACTTTTGATGGGTGCTGTCAAAAATAACACTGCTCAACGCTGGATTATTTTTGAAAGTGTGATTTATTTTCAGTAACGCGCAGTCTTTTTGAAAGTGAGCTCCTGTCAAGTTTAAAAATGACACGCAAGACTACAGGAATAAATAAATATATATATATATATATACGGTATATTTACAAGTCCCCTCGCGCTTTGCTGTTTTGGCAAGATGAGATGAAAAGACTTTCATATTTCCAGCAGTGACTCAAACCCTCGTTCCGCAGAGAAGATTCAAAATGTGGGTCAAGTTGATTTGCCTTTCGGTGTTGGATCACGGTAAATAACTGCAGGAATCACACTTTCTGTGAAAATCAGAGTGACTGACAAGTGGCTTTGCTAAAATGTTCTGAAGTAGTTAAAACTGAGTGGTTAAAATAAATGAACACTAGCTAAAAGCAGCAGGAGGCTAGGTAACGGTAGCTAACTATAGGAAAAGGCAAGCAAAAAAACAAATATAGCAAGAGGCTAAAGGTAACAAAAAGCTAACTGAAAGCCAAATGGAGCAAAAGACTAGCTAAAAAAGTTAAAGAACAAAAGACCAGCTGAAAGCATAAAGGAGCAGAAGACCAGATTAAAGCGTAAAAGAGCAGCTGAAAGCGTAAAAGAGCAGCTGAAAGCGTAAAAGAGCAGCTGAAAGCGTAAAAGAGCAGCTGAAAGTATAAAAGAGCAGCTGAAAGTGTAAAAGAGCAGCTGAAAGTGTAAAAGAGCAGCTGAAAGTGTAAAAGAGCAGCTGAAAGTGTAAAAGAGCAGCTGAAAGTGTAAAAGAGCAGCTGAAAAAAAGAGCAGCTGAAAAAAAGAGCAGCTGAAAGTGTAAAAGAGCAGCTGAAAGTGTAAAAGAGCAGCTGAAAGTGTAAAAGAGCAGCTGAAAGTGTAAAAGAGCAGCTGAAAGTGTAAAAGAGCAGCTGAAAGTGTAAAAGAGCAGCGGAAAGCGTAAAAGACTAGCTGAAAGCGTAAAAGACTAGCTGAAAGCGTAAAAGACTAGCTGAAAGCATAAAGGAGCAACAGACCAGCTGAAAGTGTAAAAGAGCAGCTGAAAGTGTAAAAGAGCAGCTGAAAGCGTAAAAGAGCAGCGGAAAGCGTAAAAGACCAGCTGAAAGCATAAAGGAGCAACAGACCAGCTGAAAGCGTAAAAGAGCAACTGAAAGTGTAAAAGAGCAGCTGAAAGTGTAAAAGAGCAAAAGAGCAGCTGAAAGCGTAAAGGAGCAAAAGAGCAGCTGAATGTGTAAAAGAGCAGCTGAATGTGTAAAAGAGCAGCTAAAAGTGTAAAAGAGCAGCTGAAAGTGTAAAAGAGCAGCTGAAAGTGTAAAAGAGCAGCTGAAAGTGTAAGAGCAGCTGAAAGTTTAAAAGAGCAGCTGAAAGTTTAAAAGAGCAGCTGAAAGCGTAAAAGAGCAGCTGAAAGCGTAAAAGAGCAGCTGAAAGCGTAAAAGAGCAGCTGAAAGCGTAAAATAGCAGCTGAAAGCGTAAAATAGCAGCTGAAAGCGTAAAATAGCAGCTGAAAGCGTAAAATAGCAGCTGAAAGCGTAAAAGAGCAGCTGAAAGCGTAAAAGAGCAGCTGAAAGCGTAAAAGAGCAGCTGAAAGCGTAAAAGAGCAGCTGAAAGCGTAAAAGAGCAGCTGAAAGCGTAAAGGAGCAGCTGAAAGCGTAAAGGAGCAAAAGACCAGCTGAAAGCGGAAAGGAGCAAAAGACCAGCTGAAAGCGGAAAGGAGCAAAAGACCAGCTGAAAGCGGAAAGGAGCAAAACGACCAGCTGAAAGCGGAAAGGAGCAAAACGACCAGCTGAAAGCGGAAAGGAGCAAAAGAACCACTGAAAGCGGAAAGGAGCTAAACGACCAGCTGAAAGTGTAAATGAGCAGCTGAAAGCGTAAACTAGCAGCTGAACGCGTAAACGAGCAGAAAGGAGCTAAACGACCAGCTGAAAGTGTAAATGAGCAACTGAAAGCGTAAACTAGCAGCTGAATGCGTAAACGAGCAGCTGAAAGTGTAAAAGAGCAAAAGACCAGCTGAAAGCGTAAAGGAGCAAAAGACCATCTGAAAGCGTAAAGGAGCAAAAGACCAGCTGAAAGCGTAAAGGAAAATGGTAAATGGAGCTTATTTATATAGCGCCTTCCAGCCCCCTCTGAGTAGCCCCAAAGCGCTTTACAATACGAGCCATCTACCCATTCATACACACATTCATACACCGGTAGTGGTAGCCTGCCTTGTAGGGCGCTATCCAGACCTACCGGGAGCAACTCGGGGTCTTGCCCAGGGACACGACGACACATGGTGGGTGGATGCGGGACTCGAACCTCCGACCTTCCGATTTGGGGTCGACTGCCATTACCACTGTGCCACGGCCGTAAAGGAGCAAAAGACCAGCTGAAAGCTTAAAGGAGCAAAAGACCAGCTGAAAGCGGAAAGGAGCAAAACGACCAGCTGAAAGCGGAAAGGAGCAAAAGACCAGCTGAAAGCGGAAAGGAGCAAAACGACCAACTGAAAGCGTAAAAGAGCAAAACACCCACTGAAAGCAGAAAGGAGCAAAAGACCAGCTGAAAGCGGAAAGGAGCAAAACGACCAACTGAAAGCGTAAAAGAGCAAAACACCCACTGAAAGCGGAAAGGAGCAAAAGAACCATTGAAAGCGGAAAGGAGCTAAACGACCAGCTGAAAGTGTAAATGAGCAGCTGAAAGCGTAAACTAGCAGCTGAACGCGTAAACGAGCAGCTGAAAGTGTAAAAGAGCAAAAGAACAGCTGAAAGCGTAAAGGAGCAAAAGACCAGCTGAAAGCGTAAAGGAGCAAAAGACCAGCTGAAAGCTTAAAGGAGCAAAAGACCAGCTGAAAGCTTAAAGGAGCAAAAGACCAGCTGAAAGCTTAAAGGAGCAAAAGACCAGCTGAAAGCGGAAAGGAGCAAAACGACCAGCTGAAAGCGGAAAGGAGCAAAACGACCAGCTGAAAGCATAAAAGAGCAAAACACCCACTGAAAGCGGAAAGGAGCAAAACGACCAGCTGAAAGCGGAAAGGAGCAAAACGACCATCTGAAAGCGGAAAGGTGAAAGCGGAAAGGAGCAAAACGACCAGCTGAAAGCGGAAAGGAGCAAAAGAACCACTGAAAGCGGAAAGGAGCTAAACGACTAGCTGAAAGTGTAAATGAGCAGCTGAAAGCATAAACTAGCAGCTGAACGCGTAAACGAGCAGCTGAAAGGGTAAAAGAGCAAAAGACTAGCTGAAAGCGTAAAAGACTAGCTGAAAGCATAAAGGAGCAACAGACCAGCTGAAAGTGTAAAAGAGCAGCTGAAAGCGTAAAAGAGCAGCGGAAAGCGTAAAAGACCAGCTGAAAGCATAAAGGAGCAACAGACCAGCTGAAAGCGTAAAGGAGCAACTGAAAGTGTAAAAGAGCAGCTGAAAGCGTAAAAGAGCAAAAGAGCAGCTGAAAGCGTAAAAGAGCAGCTGAAAGCGTAAAAGAGCAGCTGAAAGTGTAAAAGAGCAGCTGAAAGTGTAAAAGAGCAGCTGAAAGTGTAAAAGAGCAGCTGAAAGTGTAAAAGAGCAGCTGAAAGTGTAAACGAGCAGCTGAAAGTGTAAACGAGCAGCTGAAAGTGTAAACGAGCAGCTGAAAGTGTAAACGAGCAGCTGAAAGTGTAAACGAGCAGCTGAAAGTGTAAACGAGCAGCTGAAAGTGTAAACGAGCAGCTGGAAGCGTAAAAGAGCAGCTGAAAGCGTAAAAGAGCAGCTGAAAGCATAAAAGAGCAAAAGAGCAGCTGAAGGTGTAAAGGAGCAAAAGACCAGCTGAAGGTGTAAAGGAGCAAAAGACCAGCTGAAGGTGTAAAGGAGCAAAAGACCAGCTGAAAGCGTAAAAGAGCAGCAGAAAGCGTAAAAGACCAGCTGAAAGCGTAAAAGACCAGCTGAAAGCGTAAAAGACCAGCTGAAAGTGTAAAGGAGCAAAAGAACAGCGGAAAGTGTAAAAGAGCAGCTGAAAGTGTAAAAGGGCAACGGAAAGTGTAAAAGGGCAGCGGGAAGCGTAAAAGACCAGCTGAAAGCGTAAAAGAGCAGCTGAAAGTGTAAAGGAGCAAAAGAGCAGCTGAAAGTGTAAAAGAGCAGCTGAAAGCGTAAAAGAGCAGCTGAAAGTGTAAGAGAGCAGCTGAAAGTGTAAAAGAGCAGCTGAAAGTGTAAAAGAGCAGCTGAAAGCGTAAAAGAGCAGCTGAAAGCGTAAAAGAGCAGCTGAAAGCGTAAAAGAGCAGCTGAAAGCATAAAAGAGCAGCTGAAAGCGGAAAGGAGCAGCTGAAAGTGTAAAAGAGCAGCTGAAAGCGTAAAATAGCAGCTGAAAGCATAAAATAGCAGCTGAAAGCGTAAAAGAGCAGCTGAAAGTGTAAAAGAGCAGCTGAAAGTGTAAAAGAGCAGCTGAAAGTGTAAAAGAGCAGCTGAATGTGTAAGAGCAGCTGAAAGTGTAAAAGAGCAGCTGAAAGCGTAAAAGAGCAAAAGACCAGCTGAAAGCGGAAAGGAGCAAAAGAGCAGCTGAAA
>JBBPBX010007615.1:11216-64712 GCA_038048925.1 Garcialebias charrua | reverse complement strand
CTTCTTTTTAGGGTTGCAGGGGTCACTGGTCCAGAAATCACTGTGTGAGAGGCAGGGGGCACCCTGGACAGATCACAAGTCCATCACAGGGACACATAGAGACAAACGAGACAAACAACCATTCACTCTCTCACTCACACCTAGAGACAATTTAGTCACCAATCAGCCTAACATGCATGTTTTTGGTCCGTGGGAGGAAACCGGAGTACCCGGAGAAAATCCACACATGCGTGGAAATAACATGAAAACTCCACCCAGAAAGGGCCTGCGCTGGGTTTTGAACTGACAACCTTCTCAATGAGAGGCAACAGTACCACTTTACAATAAGGTGCACAAAATTTAATTACCTGTAACTACTGTACAAGGAACAAATCAGGAGCTAGTGGGTAGTTAACAGTACTTAGTGGGGAACACACAGCCAAGCCTTATTAGGGGACTACTGGTTAGTTATCTTGTAAATGAAGAGGAATTAATCAAGAACTAATGGGTAGTTAAGGAAACCATAGAAGAACAAACCAGGAGCTAATGGGTAGTTTACCAGTACGTACTTACTGGGGAACACACGTTCAAGCCTTATTAGGGGACCACTTTTTTTTTTTAACCACAGGAACAAACCAGTAGGTAATGGTCAGGTAGTCATTAAGTAATGATTGGTTCCTCAGTAATGTAAGGGGTTAAAGGGGGTCAGTTTAATACTGACCTCCTTTTTACCTTAATTTACTTATTCAGATTGAATAGTAATTTCACGGATTCTCTTCTTTTTCAGTTTATTCAATATTTCTGTGATCTTTATGATGGATAAATAAACAGAGCCATTAAGTGACAATGGACATTAACTTAGTTTGGTATGCCAGGCGACACTACCATTTATTTAAAATAAATCAACTAAATTAACACCATTACACTTGATTGACATGATTTCACTTTCTTTCAATTCAAATATGTCAGCACACTTAAATTTAACACAACAGACATAAATATTAGATGTTAAGCATATTTAGTCTGTGGGCTCTTTAACTTAAAAAATATAGTTTCCAGCTTAGGTTGAGAGGGAAAAGAAATAGGAGGAAAGATTTAAGAAGGAAATTATCCTGAGCATGAGACCAGAGTGACACTTCTCCTCCGACTTCTGCTAAAATCCAAGTACGTTTTGTAAACAGCCCTTTACCTTTTGACGACAGCCCGGTAAGAGGGAAGACACCAGCCTTCAGATGCACAGAGTCCTTTAGTCCCAGCACGTCCAAAACTGGTTTTAGTTTACGTTTCAACGTCTCCTGGCTTCCGCGTTGGTCATCAGAGAATATGTCAGCTTCAGGCCTCTGACTTCAAGATAAACTTATTCCAGGAGGGAATAAACAAAGTTTTTGAGCTCGGCTTGTTCGAAGTAGACTCATAACAGCCTGTTATCAGTCCTTAGCTGAAGACGCCGGTCGTTAGCTCTTGACCACACGTGTCCAGCTCTTGGGAAAGTTCACATCTCTTTGGAAGTTCCCAGCAACTCTCTGGCGCGTTCTCGCACAGTTTAGAACTTAAAGAGCAGGCACAAAGAGAGGAGTTCACTTGTCTTATCAGAACCCAAGGTTACAGCAGCAGAGGGAAATTGTTTAGGAAAAGACAGAGCAGCTGGAGCCTTGTTCATGAAAAACAACGGATTAAACTGTCTTCTTATTTCTAAACAAAACAGTCGGGTCTCTGTGACCCGCAATTTCACCTTTAACATAGCAGTGAACACAGTTTAACTCTCACAGAATAACACAGCTTAAAAGCACACATCATGAAAATGACAAAAGTTATTCTTTTGATCACATCAGAATAAAATCAAAGATAGAAATAGTCTCTTTTGGTGACTATATTTATCAGATTATAGCTAAATGAATGATTTTGTAGTAAATGTCTTGCTTTACTGAGTGGTCAGTAAAGGTCATCACTGGACAGTTCAAAGACCCTAATTTGACCCTGGGTAGGTCCATTACATCTCCCCCCTTTTGGAAGCCATCGCCAGTCCTTGGGGATGGGGTCCAACACGAAAGGAAACCTTGAACTGTCTTTGATCTTGAAGTAATCCAGCAAGTGGAAGAGAAAAATCAAAAATTATAATCCCATAAAGTTTTTGGAAATTTCATACTGTTCAGAGGTAATCCCATTGCGAAAAGCTTTTAATCCTTCGGAAAACAAAGTCTGTTAACTCTTGGAAAACAAAGTCTGTGATCCTTTGGAAAACAAAGTCTTATAATCCACAGCGATAATCCCACAGCAGTAATTCCACCACGATTAGAGTTGGTGATTTCATCAGCAACAATTGTTTTCATAATCAGCATGTAGAGGGGATCCCTCGATTGACGCAGAGGAGGCGACCCTTGGATGAAGGTTGAAGACCAAGCGTTGGAGCTGCAGGTCCCCACATCGAAGGTTGTTGGCTGGTTGGTTTCCAGTCAGTGCCACTCTGGTTCTATGTGTCATGCAATTATGTGGTTTTTAAGGTGGGCTTATGATTGGGATTTTACATTAAGCCTTACCTATATGCACCTGGTATGTAAGCTATCATGGTTTAGATCAGCTACACTTACCAATTAAGGGGTGGATCAATTCTGTAAATTAGATATAGGGATCTATACCTATAAAATTTTGGAGGGCTTCTGTAACGAAGGCCTCTAATTCCAAACTATTCCTCCATTCATTACTTAGTTTAGGTTAAACTAAAATAAAAATGAAATATAGTTTGATCTAAATGTCTGTTGTCTTTTAGACGAACGACGTAGGATTTGGTATTCCTAATAAATTTTGAAGTCTATGGCGAGACTCATCAAAATAAATAGACAATCTAGAATAGAAACGATCGAATCGGTTCAATTTAGAAATTATGAGACCAGTGTAGTTTATTGTACCTTAAGTAGCTTTAAACTACATTGACTCTTCGACGATTGGGTTTTAACAAAACGAACTGCATGTTGGCATAGTTAAATCCATATCATTCATTAACCCATGTTAATACAAAACCTTTTTGGCTGGGAGTGTTCAGAAACAAACAGTATCTCAACTAATGACAACAGTAACGACTAAAAACAAGGAAACAACGTTTCACTGCTTCGACACACTCTTGTCGTCAGATTCCAGTACGCTACCCACGCTGCCCACTCTGGGTTTCCTGTTTTTTAAGAATTTCGCCTTGGGTGCGCGACTTTTCTTATAATCGTCTAGTTGGGCTTGAAGCGATTGGACTTGGCGGAACAGAATCGCAACTATACCGGCTAGACCGCTAACTACAATGGAAAGCATTACTATCACGACTATGATTAGCGTGTCAGCGCTGGACCATGCGTAAGTGATGGGTGGAAGCGGAGTTCTGGTTTCAGATTTGAGAGTCTTTAGAACCTGGTTTATTTGTTCTACATCGACGATTTTAGTTCCCTCGAATAGGATTTGCTTTACGGTACCGGGGTCTATCTGTAGGCTCATGTTTGCGAGGTACTCAGGGTATTCTAGAGCCGTTTCCCACCGTTCAGGATCGAGATAATAAAGCGTCAGATCACCAATGTGTATGGTTTTTCCTTTTGGGACTCTAATCCACATTGTTTTATCTGGTAGATTCAAATGTCGAATGGACCCGGGGCGATCATAGACCATGACTGCATTTCTGTCGGGAGTGTTGACCAACCACCGCGACCCAATCCTTTCTGCTTGGGCAGCAGTGACCAGGTGGCGCGGGGTTATGGTCGTTGAACACTTAGAGTTCTTTAGAATCGGGGTGATTCCGCAAATGCCTGCGGCATGATTCCACATAAAAGGTCTACTTGTACACAGGTAGTGTATCTCGTGAGTGAGGGTACACATCTGGAGGTTTGGAGCTAGATAGGTTGTGGGGTCGCTTTCGTGATAAGCAACCACTTTTGGAGTATGGATTTTGATGTGATTCTCACCATTCCAATTTCCGACATTAATGACATCTTTCAGTCTGTAAATGTTGTCCATAGAGACGATAGGTAGATTGATAATGAACCCGAATTCGCATTCTCGATGATCAACATAAATCGGGACCGCGCTACCGAGAGTGTAAGCCAGTTGAGCCTGGATTGATCTCACTTTTTCTTTTGTAGCGGTGTTAAGGATGTCTGTTACCATGTCTAGAGAGACTAGATAGGGCGGGATTCTGCCTGTAACTAGCGCATCGACTGATGAGCTGATATCTCTAAGCATGTCAGCAAGGATACTATCTATCGCATGTGCGAAGGCATAGTCCCATTCTACCTTGCGTTTTAGCTCATTAACCATTTGTGCGACGACCTTGATTTCTTTGGTGTGAGTGTTCAACACTAAGACGGTCTTCTGAACCGTTTCGGTCACGTGAGTTAACTGCGTTTGTTGCCGATCCATTTGTGTTCTGATCCATGGGAATTCCTTCTGTATGTCATTAACGTGTTGTTTTAAGGACGTTATGCTGACACTGTTGATTGTAGACAGACCTAAGCCAAAAAGAGATCCAATGGCGGAGGCAGCATTGAGAAGCCCACTAAGGACACTCTTTTTTCGTCTACGCGTTCCGCTCAGCTCTTGTTGTGTGAGGGTGAACTTACGTAGCTGCTTTAACATGTGTCGGGTTTGACCTCTTGCATTCTGGATTGGTAAAGTGTACCATGTTTCGTTAGTCCATTCGTCTTTGATTTTGATGTGCTGATTGATCACCGTTTGGGGATCGAAGCGGACGAAGACCTTCCGAGTGTACAGCTGACAATCTGTGACGAGCAGTCCGGGTTGGTCCCTAAGACTGATGCCTGAGGTGGGTCCAAGGGTCACAACCTCAGCCTGTCCTTCTTGGATGGTTCCCAAGAGGGTGAAGATTACTAGGAGTGATTTCATTGTGATCCTAGGGAGACACAAAAAGATAGGTCTTAGTTTCTTAATAACAAATGGCACGTTAGATCCTGTTGATTTAAACGTTTGTTAAGATTAGTTTTATGTTGTGGGTGTTAGGCTTAGCGTTTCTAAGATCAAGTTGGACAAGGCGACTTATAGGGTGGGAAATATGGTAGTTTAAACCTGATTAGTTTATTTACTAACTTGTGTTTGGACGACCTTATTATCCCATGAAGTCGGTGAGTTTGTGAGATCTTTGTCTTTTGTGGAGTCATTGAACGCCTTGTAAGGTTTGATCTGATTTCGATGTACCCATTTAGCAATTGGCTCTTTGCGGCCTTTGCTGATTTTGATTTCGTAGACGACTGAGGACACTTTGTCTGTTATCAGATGAGGTCCAGTCCACCTGGGCATTAGTTTGCGGGCGAGAGTTCCGGTCTCGGACTCTCCTTTCCCGGTTGTTGGGGCGAACGTATAGTACCAGACTCTGTCTCCCACTTGGAGTTCATTGTGAGAGGCCTTCTGGTCATAGTACGCCTTGCGTCCTTCAGCGGATTTTTCCAGGTTTTTCTGGGCGAAAGCAAAAGTGTTTCTGAGGTGTACATTCAAATCTTTCATGTATTGTTGTGTAGTGTAGGCTGTTGCCATGACGGCGTCACCTGGTTGGTACAACAGGTGTGGAGGGAGAGTCATTTGTCGACCGGTCATCATCTCGAAGGGAGAGATGCCAGTTGATGTGTGTGGAGTGGCTCTTATGGCCATGAGGACCAGAGGGAGTTTCACGTCCCAGTCCTTGTGGTTTGCGGCCACGTATTTCTTCAAAATACTCACCACAGTTCTGTTTGCTCTCTCTACTTGGCCTGAAGCCTGTGGGTGGTAGCCGACATGAAAGTTGGCCTTGACGCCTAGCGTCTTCCACAGTTCTTTCATCACTTCACCTGTGAAGTGTGTACCTTGGTCTGAGTTCACCCTAAGGGGAAGTCCAAACCTTGAGAATATATGATTCATTAACAACATAGCAGTGGTTTGTGCTGTGTCGTTTGGAGCTGGTAGGCATTCTACCCATTTGGTGAATGCACAGGTTACCGTGAGAAAATATTTATTTCCTCTAGAGCTCTTAGTGAGTGGTCCAACCCAGTCGATCTGGAGGTCAGACCATGGGAATGCAATGCCTCTGCTTTGCAGTGGTGCTCTGTGAAGTGGTCTGGTTGGCTGAAACTGGCCACAGACCACGCACCCTTCAATGTAGTCCTTGACATCCTTTTTCATTCCAGGCCAATAGGCAATTTGTTTTAATGCCGTCAGCGTGGCTTTATCTCCTTTGTGTCCTGCGGACGGGAGATCATGGGCATGGACTAACATTACCCCCCTTTGGTCATGGGGAACCACGAACACAGGTGAGGACGTTGGTCCATGAGCGAAAGTTAAGATGCCCTTGATTAGTTTTAGCTGTTTGCGCAGCTGATAGAGGACCTTAAGGTCTGGATCGGAATCCAGGTCGTCTTTAGACGGACTATTTTTGTTCGGATCAGTCAGGTACAGTATCATGGAGTTGATAGCAGGATCCGACTTTTGTTGTTGGATGATGTCTGGGTCAGTCAGTGCGGGTCGTACAGAGACTGCGTTGTCAGCAGGTCTGGTTGCGGCCTGTGCACGTGTGACTGCCATAACCTGACTGCAGGTTGTGTTGGCAGAGTCTTGATTAACCAGGAGGGGTCGAAGGACCATAGAGGACCTTCGTCGGCTCCTTCTTTGGCTAAGGAATCCGCAATGTCATTGTAGTGCTTGTCATCGCCTGGGACTCTAGAATGTCCTGGAACTTTCTTCCAGTAGACCTGTAAGTCGTGTGATGTCACCAAGTGATCACACGCTATGAAAAGCTCTTTGTGTTTGACCACTTTTCTGTCGCTTGTTAGGAAACCGTTCTGTTTCCACACAGCAAGGTGACAAGCGAAACTCAAACGAGCATAGTTAGAGTCAGTGCAGATGACTAGGGTCTTGATGGAGTGTGCTACTACCATCTGGAGAGCTATTAGGATCATGATCACGACAATCTCAGCGTACCGAGAAGTCTGAGAGCCTGATTTGTAGCTGAAGGTGATCTGCTCTTGGTCTTGGAGGAGGACCCCTCCAACACCTGCTCTGCAGATCTTGTCGCGGAGGAATGAAGATCCATCCACGTACAATGTCGTCATATCTTTGCAGATATTGTCATCAAAGAAGTGGTGGTTCGGGTCTTCAGTCACAGGGGTTTTTATCTCAGCCAACGGCTGGGTTGCTGGTACATCTTGTGTACACTTTTGGCAGAGTGCCAAGTCTGTCCCCAGATGTGACTTCTTGTTTTGACCATAACGTATGTCTAGGTTAAAACTTTGAAGCGCCATGAGCCACGTTGCAACACGAGAGTTTGTTACCACACCATCTCTGATGCGTTGGCTGTTTAGGAATGTCACTGGCTGGTGTTGTGTTTCCACAATGATTTTCTGTCCACCAATGTAGCTGGAGAAATGTTTTACTGCCCACACTGTGGTCAGTAGAGCTTTCTCACAGTCTGAGAATCTCAACTCGGGTCCTGCCATCGTCTTGCTGGCGTAGGCTACTACACGTTTGTCTCTGTCGTGTATCTGGTACAGACCTGCACTTATGCAATGAGCTGAGAAGCCCACTTCCAAGTAAAACTCTTTGTTGTAGTCTGGGTAGACTAAACAAGGGGCTGACTTGATCCTGTTTATAAGAGCGTCCATTGCCTGTTGCTGTTTATCAGTCCAGACGAATGGAACGTCTTTCTTTAGGAGTTCAGTCAGTGGCTTTGCAAGGTCTGCATAGTTCTCTATGAACTGGTTCGAGTAGTTACACACGCCAAGAAAACTTTGTAGTTCTTTGAGATTGGTGGGGACCTTGAGATTGTCAAGGCCTTGGGCACGAGTTAAGATGCCATGGTTTGGTTTAAGCCGTTCACGCAGTGTATCGGGAAGCTTGTACAGGAACCTCATAGGCTTCGGCCAACGTTTCTCCGTACGTTTACCTCTTTCTGCGTAATTCAGGTGTGTCACAACTGTCGGCGCAGTCGCTGGTGTGTCTGACTGGTCAGACCGCGGTGCGTCACTGTCGTTGTGATGTGTGTCTTCCCACTTCATGACTGAAGAGGTGCTCTTTGAGTCTGTAAGAACTATGTCATCTCTGAGTAGTTCTATACTCAAAAGCTCTTGAACCAAGGTTTCATCGAAAGCTTGGCTGATGGCTGAATTACCTGTCCCAGAGGACAGTACAGCGTCTGTGGTGTGGGATCCTCGGACCTCCACACAGTCTACTACCTGTGGTAGAGAGTGAGAGTACACCCCCCTTTTGTTGGAGGAGGGGTCCTCAAAATCTGTGACACTGAAATCCAAGTGACTGTCAGCATGTCGCGGACTGCCACTTCCAGGACTCACATGTCCTTGAACCAAGGTTTCATCGAAAGCTTGGCTGATAGCTGAATTACCTGTCCCATAGGACAGTACAGCCTCTTCGGTGTAGGATCCTTGGATCTCAACACCTTTCACTACCTGTGGTAGGTAGTGTTCAGTGAGTGCTGACTGTGTCAGCTCGCAGAGGAGGTTCTCTTGTCGGGCCAGAGTCTGGTCCAACTGTTGAGTCTCTACTGTCTCATCTGTAGTTGAAGGTTCACTTACCGGGCTTGTGACCACGGTTGGGGAGTCCCTCGTGGCCACTGCGGTACCTGCGGTTAGGCAGTCTGTACCACAACGAGGAGGCACTTTTATTGGCAGGGGTTTTCTCACTGTTGCCCACATTTCCTGTTGACCATAATCTATAATCGCTTCAAAACGGTTTATAAAGTCTTGGCCAACCAGAAATGGGAATGAGTCAAGTGTGGACACATACACTGGGTGGTGTAGTGTCGTTTTGCCAATCTGCATGTGAACCATAGCTATGGCTGTTAGGGTTGTTCTCGTCTCTGCGAGACCCTGTAGCTCAATAGCACATTCCTCAAAGGGTATTTGCCCGTCAACACCGTTGGCGGCGGTCCTCAGCTCCTCGAACAGCTTGGCCGACATAATAGTTATATCAGAACTGCCATCCAGGAGGGCTTCACGCTCAAGGACACCTTCCAGTGTGATGGGCAGGTAGGCTTTCTTAGCCACCCCCCTTTGCATAAAGTTACACAGAAACCTCACAGGTCTTTGTCCACGTTTCTGTTCACGTGTGACTCTGGCTGTGTAATCTTGTTTACTGTCAGCATCTTGTTGGCTGTCAGCATCATGACCTTCAGGATGTTGTTGTGTGTCAGCAATTGGTTTGCTGTCAACATCCATGGCAATGTTGGTAGTAGTGTGCGCTGAGTTATTTGTGTGCTCTGAGTCTTTGTGAAAGACAGTGCTACACATCGCTCCAGGTCGGTCAATGTTGATAGTGTCATTATCAATGATAATGCCACTCATTGTAACAGGTTGGTCAAGCACAGTAACATTCAAATCTACTGACAAACTACTTACTTCCTCTGTCTCCTCCGAGCATAGAGGTGTTGGGCCATTATTCCGGGACATTCGTGACTCTTTGCCTGTTTCGAACTGTTCAGTTCGAGGCGCGGGAGGTGCAGTTCCAAGGCTCGGGGGTGTCTGTTGGGACAACGCATAGTTACATGAGTATAGGTCCCCATCCTTCAATTTCTTTTGAAGTCCACCCGCCGATTGACCTTGGTTTTCACCCATCTGGTTCGATCTGAACCATTTTGGTTTCTTTCTCCCGCGGATACCCCCACTTTGTGGTTTGTCAGGTTGAAAGGTCTGTTTCTTTTCGCCTTTGTTAGGAGAGGGAGTTGATGAACTTGTCCCTTCTAGCTCCAGCGAGTGGGATTTGACCGCTTCATTCGGGGACACCTGTAAGGGTGTTTTGGCTAGCATGTTAGCTGCAAAGACATCCGCAGCACACTCTACTATTTCATTCAAAGATGTTGCTTCTAAATCACCCCAGGCCAAGTTCCATGGCAACTCGAATCTAACATCAGGGATTAGATTATCCCTGAAAACAGATTTGAAAAGCGTCTGCTCTTCCAGGTCAGGTTCCATCATGTCACCTATATACGCCTTCAAAATTCTGGCAAAGAAAAAATATGGATGTTCATCGTTTCTCTGCAAGACATTTCGGGCAGCTGAGTAGTCACCACACAATGAGAAAGATTTTTCCTCTGTGCAAGGTGCAGGGGGAGCCAGTTCATGGCTCCGGGGTTCCTCTTGGTACCCTCTGATGTATGGGTCTTCTAGAGGCACATACTGTATGAGCCTTGGACGCGTACCGTCTTGAACTTCCATCTTTAACTTGATTTTTTGTGAAAATCAATAAGACAGTTCGAATTTTAATGTGTGCAAATAAATCTTCACTTTTAATGCAGCACTGAGTCAATCAAACTAATCAGCTGTCTGGTTTAAGTGTTTCACTGTGTAAAAAGTATTTCTATTCATAGGTACCTTCTTCAGGTTTTACCCTCAAATGAATTGTAAAAGTTAAATGCCTTTTTGCAGTGTTAACTTTAAAATATAACTTATTTTTCAACAACAGTTACTAACTAACCCAAGCATGACGTCCGTTTTACTTACTCAAACACTATTTAAAAGATTCGAAATAAATACATTGTTCACACTAAAATGTACCCAGAATGCTGCTCCATTATGCCTTAAAAAAGATGTATTGCAGTTTGGCTAAACTGTTTTGCTGTATTTTGACAGTTATCAGGAGTGAAAAATGGATTACCTGTTTATTTTAAATATTTTTTATTTAAAATAAACTGGAGGTGTTTGTGTGCTTAGCATAACATGACAGATGGCATTCCAAATAAAAATCAGTGACTTTTTATCAATTTGTTGTCTGTTGACATCCTCAAAGTTGTTCTGCTATCTTTGTTTTGATTTTTTGTGAAAATCAAGTCAGCAGATGCTTTCTGTTTATTTTAAATTTTGTATTTAAAATAAACTGGAGTCATTAATTTTACACAGAAAAACGTTAAAAATGCAATTTTTAACTAAAAGTGTACAGTGTACACCAATTCTGTTTAAAATTCAGAGATGTGAAGAGCTTAATGTGGAAATTCTCTGTTCTCCATCATTTTTATAATTTATTTTATTTAATCTGAAAATCAAATAAAAGATGCTTTTTGAGTGTTATTTTAAATCTCTTCAGTATTTAAAATGAGCATCAATTGTTCGTCTGTACCTCTGTTATTCAAAAATTCTTTATTTAAAATAAACAGGATTTTTTGTTTGTGTACAGAACAATTTTAAAGCTGGTAATTTTTACCATAAAAAATGCTGACTTTATGAGGTGTTGAGAGAAAACTCATCTATTAACGTCCAGCAGGGGGCAGCGTCGAGTATGTTATCACGAAGCGACCGAGTTTAAATCAGTACATGGAAAGAAAACAACCTATTAGGGTTAGTTTTCAGTAAGAACGTGATAATTGCTCGAACCGCGTTCTTGTCAGAGACAAGTTTATGTTGCTAGACAGTGTTGATGGCTTCAGATGAGTGTTTAAGTGTGTGTTCGTGTGTGAACGAGTGTGAACCAGCGAGTGTGACCTGTCACTCAAAGTGCGGCACCTGGAAGTGACGACAAAAATGGGCGGGCCAACGCAGCGTGCGTAGCGCGTCACCAGCTTCAGTGCTTGCGAGGCGGAGCTCGCTACAACATACGTGGCGTCAACAAATCAATCACAGCGTCAGTAGTTCATTCTACAAGCATACATGGCGAATGTAGATCCTTACCTTCGACCAATGTCGTGCCGGAAATGACGACAAAGTGGGCTGGTCGCAACGGCGTGCGACGTGATTGACAGCTCACAACAGCGAATCAGCGTTCGCCACAAGAGTGATTGACAGCACACAACAGCGAATCAGCGTTCGCTACAAGAGTGATTCACAGCACACAGCACTCGTATCATCCAATCACAGCTCATAAACAAACATGTAGAACACGTTGCTTAACGTTAGCTTGCACAGCAGACCACAACTTTATAGACTCTTAAAACAACTCAAGACGAGATGTTTCTCAAAGAAAGTTCATTAAGAACTTTGGAGCTTTTGCTCGGGGAACTGGATGGAGGCGTCCATCAGTTCTAGCTGACAAGTTAGTCTTTGGCTCTTGACCAAGCTTGACCAGCTGCAAGGCAGAGAGCTTTCAGGTCTCCGTCCATTCAAACTCTCTGTCCATTCAAAGACTGAAGCGTTTCCGCACAGTTAGAACTTAAAGCAGGAACGCAGAGAGGAGTTCACTTGTCTTATCAGAACCCAAGGTTACAGCAGCAGAGGGAAATTGTTTAGGAAAAGACAGAGCAGCTGGAGCCTTGTTCATGAAAAACAACGGATTAAACTGTCTTCTTATTTCTAAACAAAACAGTCGGGTCTCTGTGACCCGCAATTTCACCTTTAACATAGCAGTGAACACAGTTTAACTCTCACAGAATAACACAGCTTAAAAGCACACATCATGAAAATGACAAAAGTTATTCTTTTGATCACATCAGAATAAAATCAAAGATAGAAATAGTCTCTTTTGGTGACTATATTTATCAGATTACAGCTAAATGAATGATTTTGTAGTAAATGTCTTGCTTTACTGAGTGGTCAGTAAAGGTCATCACTGGACAGTTCAAAAACCTTAATTTGACCCTGGGTAGGTCCATTACATCCCCCCCCTTTTCTCACTGTCATATTTCTTCTTGGCTAATCTCTTTCTTTGAATGGCGTCCTGCACTTCACTATTCCACCACCAGGTTTCTTTATCATCCATTCTCTGTCCAGATGACACACCAAGTACCTTCCTACCTGTCTCTCTAATTACTGTTGCTGTAGTAGCCCAGTCACTTGGAAACTCTTTCTTACCACCCAGAGCCTTTAACAGCTCGTCTCTGAATTTCTCACAACATTCTTCCTTCTTTAGCTTCCACCATTTGGTCTTCTTTTCTGGTTTTACTCTTTTTCTCTTCTTCGCAACAACAGTCATTCTACACACAACCATCCGATGCTGTTTGGCCACGCTCTCCCCTGCTACAACTTTACAGTCTCCAATCTCTCTCAGGTTTCCTCTTCTACACAGAATGTAGTCGACTTGTGTACTCCTTCCTCCACTCTTATAGGTCACTCTATGTTCCTCCCTCTTTTGGAAATAGGTATTGACTATAGCCATTTCCATTCTCTTGGCAAAATCCACCACCATCTGTCCTTCCTGGTTTCTTTCCTTGACACCAAACCTACCCATCACTTCCTCATCCCCTCTGTTTCCTTCACCAACATGTCCATTCAGGTCTGCTCCAATCACCACTCTTTCCTCCCTGGGAATACTCTCTATCACTTCATCCAAATCTTTCCAAAATTCATCTTTCTCCTCCCCATCACATCCAACCTGTGGAGCATAACCACTTACTATGTTTAGCATCAGACCTTCTACTTCTACCTTTAGACACATCACCCTATCTGACACTCTCTTCACATCTACTACATTCTTTGCCAACTCCTCCTTCAGGACCACCCCTACTCCATTTCTCTTTCTATCCATACCATGGTAAAACAGTTTGAACCCTGCTCCAATACTGCGAGCCTTGCTGCCCTTCCACTTGGTCTCTTGGACACATAAAACATCTACCTTTCTTCTCTGCATCATGTCAGCCAGCTCTCTACCTTTGCCTGTCATTGTCCCCACATTTAGAGTTGCAACCCTCAGTCCTACATTCTTCACTTTCCTCCTCTCCCTCTGTCTCCTGACACGTTTTCCTCCTCGGCGTCTTCGACTAACAGTAGTAAAATTTCCGCCGGCACCCTGTTTGTCAACAGCACCGGTGGCGGACGTTGTTAACCCGGGCCTCGACCGATCCGGTATGGTTTCACTTTGATGAACTCGCATTATGGTTTTGGCAAGTGTTTTACGTCGGATGCCATTCCTGACACAACCCTCACCATTTACCCGGGCTTGGGACCGGCACAAGAGATACACTGGCTTGTGCTCCCTAGTGGCTGCCAAAATGGCCTAATTGTGGGAATCTATTCCATTGATCCATGCTATGAGTCTCCCCCAAGGTCGAACCCACCACGCTGACGAGTCCCAGAAGCCGCAGGTGGCCTGCGTAAATCAGCTGATTTTGTGAGGTCACGGTATGGATCAAACCTTCACACTGACTCGGAAGCTTTGTCATGGTCGAAACTGCCGCCGAAGTCTTCCTCAATTTCCGATAGAGCAGAGTCCCACCGATGCCAAAAAGCAGAGTCCCTGCTATCATAAATCCAATTATGTAAATATCTTCAACATCCTCCACAGACAAGACAGAGACACATCACCTTCCACTCTCCCCACGAGTCCATGACGTATCCTCCAGAGTGCGTCTGTGCTGGACAAGCTGGTTCCCTCGGACCTTGTCGTTTTGTTGAAAAAAATCTTGTCAATAGAGTTGATCGTCCATGATCCCAAATCCATAATCTCAATTTACATTCGGGAGATGAGTACCCAAGGAGCTGCAGACACATACAGAGAGCAGAGCAGGGAAAAGGAAAAAATGGGGGTGGGGGGTTAGCAACGAAGCTGCCACCTCTCGCAGAGCGAGGAAGGGAACTTTTTTTTGATGCATTTATTAATAAAAGTTGTCTTTTTGACACTGATTATTGAAATTACATTTTTGAATTCCTTACTACGGCAAACAGCCAAGGAGATGATATGGGTCTAATCTGTGCACTGGTGCACGGCTGTGAGAAAACCACATGTAAAACTCCCAGGCCTGTGTGAAATATTGCAGAACTCCTGATGTCAGTGAAATCATGGGAGCGTGCCACTGGTTGCCCGGAGCTCAGTGTTCCCCACTTGCAGGAATGTGCCTGCATAAAACAGATAAATTGAAACTAGGCCACTGTGCCCAATCCAATCCAAGTAAGGAAACAAAAATCCAGCTAAAGTCACCAAATCAAAATTCTCATCAGCAAACTTGTCCCAGCCCAAACCAACTTATAATCTGTTTACGATACCTGGTGCTCTTTTGATACACACTTTTTATAATGCTCACTAAACACATTTTGATCAGCAGAGAAATTAACAGCTAAAATCAAACTTTCGGTGGATGAACTCTTATTGCTAAATGTTTTATTGTTTGTGCTGTTGGAGTCTGAGCAGCTGTTTTATGTGTAAGTCAAAAACAAAACAACAAAAACTGATTGTTGCTGTATTTCATGTATTTTGGTTAATCAATTAACCATAAGTAACATACAAAATACATTAATTCAATGCATTTGCTTTGCATTTTTAGAAATAATATTTTACTTTGTTAATTATAATCTTCCTTGAAGGACTGCATGCAAAGTATTACCATCTACTTGTCATGCTTGTGTCTTAAAGTAAAACAATATTAGAAAATAATCATTGCTATATGTCCCAGCCTTGTAATTGACATCATGCATGATTTTATGCAACACTGTGACATCTTGCAATGTACAAAGTACATTAGCAGTCAGAAAATGTATCGGGGATGACTCTTGGCTACTACCACACCAAATACTAGCTGTGAATCTGTAGATTATGCTGAGTTACAGCCATTTGTTTGGTTTTCTCAGGTTGCTTAGCTATGGCCGCCATCTTGAATGGGGTTGGCTCCAAATGTTCATCCTGTATACTTGCTGATTACTTTTGGAGATTTTTTTAAATAATAATAATAATAATAATGTCACATTTTGTCATCTGTGTATGTTTCCATACAAGACGAAATTTGTCTCTACATTTAACCCAATCACCACCAGGTGGGGCAGTGGGCAGCTGTTGAAAGCGCCCGGGGAGCAATTTGGGGATGAGGTGTGCTGCTCATAGACACCACAAGGTATGCACTGGCCGGGGTTCGAACCTGGGTTTTTCGGGTCCCAAGTCGGCTGCCCTGCCTCTACACTATCTTGGCCCCTAAAATCCATCCATTATTTTATGAGATATTTTGCTAACTCTACACACAAAGTAACTCTCATACAGACACAAGCAAAAACATAATCACCTCTCATTTTTGGCAGTTGCCAATATATATTTTTTTTTTGCGATGAGCAAAATGGACTTGAAATGATTGAGTCTGAAAATTGCATCATTAGATATTTAGATATTTTTTAATCTGTGTATAGCTCCACCAGACAGACAGACTCAGACAGTGTCCCACATGCAACACAAACTCCCACTCGTACCGCGGCTACACAAACGAATATTCCTTCTCTGCTCCTTTTCATGTCATCAGTCAGTCAGTCAGCATTTTGCAGTCAGTCTGCACTTGGCTTTGGGAACCTGTTTTCACTGTCCACAGACAGGAATGTGCTTACATGGTTGGAAAAAATCAAACCAGTGAAGGGAGGAGGAGATAGATCTGTAAGACGGAAGAAAAAGAAGAAAAAAAAAACAGGAACGAGACAGAAAGAGCTTGAAGTTCAAAAAGAAAACTGATTAAACACATTTACTGACTGTGAGAATGCATCAGGGCAGCAACAACTCCAAAGCTTTAGAGAACAAGGAGGAGGAAAGCTTATCAAAGTCAAAAAGTCAAAGTCAACTTTATTGTCAGAACTGCAATATGTACAGGACATACACAGGATTGAAATTGCGTTTCTCTCAGTCCCTCGGTGCAACAGTAACCATTTAAACACTAAAACATTTAATAAACGCATAAAATAGTAAAAGTGTAACACTGTCCTGAGTTTTTGCATAGTAGTATAAAAGTATGAAAAATTACAAACACTAAACATTTAATGAAAATAAGCATAAAATGAAATAATAAAAGTGTAATACTGTCCTGAGTTTTTGCATAGTAGTATAAAAAATATATAAAAAGTATACAGGGAGTCCTCGACTTACGAACGCGTTCCGGACCTAAGGACCGTTCGTATGTCGAAAATGACGTAAGTCGGATCACATACAATTTTGTTTAAAATAAATAAATACATGTACAGTACTGTACAGTCACCAAGCACTTAGCCTATCCTAACACAGTTTTTAAAGATGGAGTGAGTTGAATTGTCTCCCCTTTATGTAAATGGAGCCTGCTAGGGAGGAGGGAGACAATTCACCTCACTCCTTCATCTTTAAAAACTGTGTTAGGATAGGCTAAGTGCTTGGTGACTGTACAGTACTGTACATGTATTAATGTATTCATTTATTTAAAAAATATATATATATTTTTTAATGAGATGCGTTCATAAGTCCGAGTTGCCGTAAGTCGGGGACTCCCTGTATCTATAAAATAAACTGAAGGTTCTAGCATTGACATTTTACATTTTACATATATGAAATAAGTCAGAAATAAGAAGAGAAAGAAAGAAGTGTGCAGGAAGTATGATTGTGCTGACTCAGAGGAAAGTTGCTGTGGGATAAGGGGCAGACTTTTGAGCAGAGTGGAAACGACGGAGTGATGGAAGTTGCACCTAAGTGAGGGCCTTTTGTGCAAACCCGGGCCCTGCGCCCTGTGTTTCCCTCCTACTTGTGAAGTGAACTGTACCTGGCGTCCTGCAGAACACCTAGCAGCTGGCTGCAGCTGGCTCACTGGACCGGGCTTCTCCCTCACCATTTAAAGTGCAAATCAACATCCATGTCATTGCCCTAAAAACATCATCACCTCTCACAAAGTAAACACGCACGTAAAAAGACCTTTAGTACTTGCTTCCATGCTTGTGAAACGACTTGATTGGAAACCACAAGAAGCGGCTCACGCACACTTATAGGTTAATAGATAACCTGCCCAATAGATTAAACGAGTTGTCAATTTGCAGTGCATGCGTCACACCCTTAAAATAGAGGTGAGGTCAGCAGGCCCCCTGTGACTGTGGAGAACATTTTCACAACACGGCCATTGCTCCGCCGCTAATCACATATTGGATAATACAACTCCAACTCTAAAAACGTCTAAAGTGTAAATAAAATCAGAGTGCAATGGTTTGCAAATCTTAACAATACATTTTATTCACAATAAAAAAAATGTAAATGTTTAAACATATAATTTGCGCAATTTTAAAGAAATTTGATGTCAGTAATACATTTTTTTTAAATACAAGACCGGGCCATATTCAGTTCTGTGTAGTGTCTCCTTTATAAACAACAGTCTGTAAACATCTGTATTATCAGGTTTTTAAATCTGCAGCATGTGCTCATTCCCTCTCATTTTTAAAAATGAGAGGGAATGAGCTCATATTGTTTAAAATTGATTGTTTGAATTGATTTTGTTTAAAAGGGGGCAGATATTATAAGATTTTTTTCTTCTTCTGCTTCCTTTCATTTTACATTTGTTTTTTTCCCTTCTTAATATGGTTTTGTAAATATATTTTTTGTGTTTTAAATTTGAAATGAACAAATAAATAAACAAAAATTATTTTTTTTTAATTGCCAGCCTTTGTCACATACACATGTTGTTCAAAAATGTACATACACTGTTCTGCATTTATGCATTTATGCTGCAATTCCAGATTTGTAAGCTGCCCATGCCGTAAGCATTAATGACCTCCCATACCATCAGAGAGGCAGGTTTTTGAAATGTGTGCTGATAATCAGCCGGATCATCCTTTTTAGTACAAAGTTCCGTAGGTTTTCAAAAAAAAAAGTATACATTTTTAAAAAATCTGACTTTTCATAAAATATCTGAGGTTTGCTAAAGATGATGGACTCAAACCAACACGTTTGTTTTCATCATCATTACATCAGAACCATTGTAATATAAATAAATGTATGCCGCCCATTTACTTTCTTTACTTCCTAGTATTTTTTTTTTAAATCTTGACATGTTCTGTCAGACATAATGTTGTTGTTGTTTTGTGCTCCAGAGGTGCCGCTGGTCCTTTACCTGTTTTTGCTCATCTCCCTGGTCTGGCTGTGGGCTGGACTCCACATGGGCTTCAAGCACCTGTGGATGCTCATCCTCTACGTCATCTTCAACTGCTTGCTGGTGAGTCCACTGACTTATTTTAAAATGTGATTATTTGTTTTCACGCCTACCATACTCGTTTCCCCATTGACTCACTTATAATAGCTACATTTTTTTTAAATACAAATGTTGACTTTTTTTTTTTTTGCACAGTGCTTATAAATTGTAGCAATGGAATTAAAACACCCAAAGAAGATTTATGAAGTGATCAATTAAAAGGAAATGTTTTTATGTGTACCGTCCAGCTTGAAATGTGTAGACTATCTTCTTTGTGGGGTGGATTTGCTTGAGTGTTAGTTTATTTTGTCCCTTTGATGGGTCGTGTGTGTGTGTGTGTGTGTGTGTGTGTGTGTGTGTGTGCGCGCAGTGTGGATGTTTGGCTGACTTGGAGTACGTCAGGGGTCAGATCATCATCCCACTTTGATCCACTGCTTCAAAGAGCAGGGAATGTCTCATGGAACATGTGGAGGAGGGTTGTCAATGTGCCATGTCTCCCTCTTCCTCTCCACTTTCCATCTATATATTTATTTGGTTCTTTAGTGTCTCTCCACCTGCCTCTTTTTTCAAGTAACAGGAAACATTCAAACAAAATGTTGCAATGGTTATCACTCAGTTAGTTCCTCACATCATGAAAACCCCAACAGGTAACGTTCATTTCAAATCAAATCCAATTTGTCAAACGTTTTCTTAGACAAGTCTTCAGGAAAATACCAAACTAAACATTTTAAGAAGTCTAGAACCCATTTAAAACAAAACGCAAATGGAATAAAACACGTAAAACATTTGAAAACACAAAAAGCAACAAATGCGCAACAATAAAAGTAGCAAGATGCTGTAGACAATAACATGACTAATGTGTTCTTTAAATCAGCTTCAGGATGAGTTTCTATAAATGCAGCCTCAAATGCACCTCTCTCAAATTATCTAATGAATAAGCAGCAAGTTCCTTCATCAAATTCTGATTTTATTTATTTATTCATTTTTTAAGCAAGTCGCACTCTTGATTCACATCATGTGATCAGTGCGTGATTGGGCCTTTTGAATTCACAATAAATACTGAATTGAATAAATATTAAGCTTCCAGTTTCATTCTTGACACAATCTGTCCAAATATTGTAAGCGTTGGATGCCGGAGGGCCATGTCTTCAAGTTCAAGTTTCTTTATTGTCATTCACATCACATATGGTACATGAGGTGGAACAAAATTGTGTACCGGTACTCAGGGTCCCAGTCACACCCCAAAATAGCAAAATATAAAGTACAAAAGAAAAGTGAGGATCTAAGATATATGAAGATACACGCCGAACAATATGCTAGATCTAAGATATACGCTAAACACTGATACAGTACATGTAATGTCAAATAATATGGTATATTAAACAGCAGCCTGAACATGAGTCTGTAGTGAGCAGAGGGGTATGAATGAATACAGGAGCATGAGATAGTCAGCAGCATGTGTTGCATTGATCTACCTATTTTATCCATTTATAAAAAGCTTATCAGAATTCAACATGTTCTACTTGTTTTACAGCTTAAACAAAATCAAATGTTTGTTCAGACCACTCCTGCTGACTCTGAGTTGTATCTGAGCCAGAAACTCAGTGACTAAACTCTAAACGTCTAGTTTATAAAGGCACATATAGGTTTATTTAGAAGCATTAACAGTTAATCATCGTGAAGCACATTCAACAGACGATTAGCAGGTTACGTTTGCATTTCAGTCTTTGTACTCATCATTTTGTCTCCTCTTGTGTTTTGAGCAGACATCAGTGAAAAGGATCCCCAAAAACTTGTTACCATTGAGAAATATTTACATTTGCTCCTTTTTGACTGAGAGGGACTGAGAGAAACGCAATTTCAATCCTGTGTATGTCCTGTACATATTGCAGTTCTGACAATAAAGTTGACTTTGACTTTGACTTTTTGTTGAGTCCGAGCCTTAGAAAAGGTCCAAACTGCTCTCCTTGTCTAAATTCAAAAAAGCTTTCATTGAAGCATCCTTCAGTATTGATACTGTCTTTCAAATTTTTTACTTTTTTTTTATTCAGGAGGACTGAATATTGTCCTGTTTGCCCAAGAGTCCTTTTGGTTCCCACATTCTTTGGCACAATGGACCCTTCTCTTCTGCAGTGTATAAATGTTTGCAGTTGCTTCTCTCGTGGTCTGTGAGACAGCATCCGTCTGTAAGGTGCACCCTAACACGTCTGTGGTAACCCCTGGTGATATGTGGCATCCGCACGCTAAAGACAACGGAGTTACACCAAAATAAACTCCTCCTGTTGGCGCAGTGACTAATGAAGGGAGGTGATGTCAGCGCCAACAGTCAGTGTCGCACTTAGCATTTGCCTGTCAGCTCCACCTCTTTAACATCATGAGGTCAGTTTGATCCGACCAGTCATTTAAAGGGCCTGCTCATTTGTTGGTGTGGCCAGTGTTACACATTCAATCTGCCTGTCAACAGTTCAGTAATTAAATTACACTGTTAGAGTTCACTCATCTCAATAGTTTTTTTGTTTTACCTGATTGAGATTAACATGTTTTGGTTTTACTCTGACTACATATCTTGATCTTTGCAGCCTAAGCCATCCAAACGACTACCTCCACTCTGTATGTCTGTAGTACCACTCGATCACGCCACAAATCAGGGTCAAAGGGGACGTAATACAACATTAAAAGAGTCATTCCAGCCTCGTTGAGTCTCTTCTATTGCGTTTTCTTTGCCCTGTGCTTCAGACAGAGCATATTCTAACAAAAGTTATCCTACGACGTCTCAATTTCAATGTAAAAGACAAAGAAAAGATAGTCTTGCTAGAACAGAAGCATTGCAATTGATTTTCAATTGAAGAACCAACACTGCAATTTTAAAGCTCTTATTAAAACATTAGACTCTGGAGTCTGCAGCAGGGTTAGGAATTGGAACAATTAAAAGAGCCCCAAAGCTAAGGTCATTGATTAGAGGTAAACCAAAGAAAGATCTGTTGAAATGCTGCTGCAGTGTAAAAACCAAGGATGCAATCAATCTTGTGTGCAAGCAGAATTCAGGGAAAAAACCTGATTCATGCAACTGCTTGGGAATAAAGTTCAGTTTATTATTGTAACATTCCTTATAGCGCTAAAGCAAACTAAATCCTAACAGATAAAGCTGTTTTTTTTTGTTGTTGTAAAAACTATATATATATATTTGGCAGCAATTAAACTGATAATGAAGACACAAAGAAGAGTTTCTTTATTTTTATTTAGTTTATTTGATTTTATTCTATATTAAAATATTGCTCTAGAAGAAAGCCTTACCAGTGGGTGTACCTGTCAAAATAAATTACACGTGTTGCTGTTAGGGTGACACAGTGGCTCAGTTGGTAGAGTTGTTGCCTCTCAGTGAGAATGTTGCCAGATCAAATCCCGGTCCGGGGGCTTTTCTGGGTGGAGTTTGCATGTTCTCGCTGTGCATGTGTGGATTATCTCCGGGTACTCCGGTTTCCTCCCACAGACCAAAAACATGCATTGATTGGTAACTCTAAATTGTCCCTAGGTGTGAGTGAGAGAGTGAATGGTTGTTTGTCTCTATGTGTCCCTGTGATGGACTGGAGACATGTCCAGGGTGTCCCCCACCTCTCACACAGTAACTGGTGGATATGGACACCAGTGACCCCCCATGACCCAAAAAGTAAGAAGCGGGTAAAGATAATGGATGGATGGATGGATGATTGGATGGATGGATGGATGGATGGATGATTGGATGGATGGATGGATGGATGGATGGTGTTATTAGGTCTAATGGTTTGAATTTATGCATTCACCATGAAAAGTTTTGAAAAATAAATGGCCGCTTTCTGACCGCATTATAATAATGCTACTACTAATTATTATTATTATTATTGTTGATGTTGTTGTTGTTTTTATTCCACCTACTGATGTTAAACATGCAATCTACTTTACTTGTGCCTTTAATTCTATCATTTTCCATTGTTTTTCATTGACTTGCTGAAGCCAGAAGTCATTAAACTGTAGGTCTCAGCAGTTTTCTTTTTTGTTTGTTTTTGTTTTCTTCATGCAGTGAATTTTCCATTATAAGAATTTTCCATATTTACCTTAGTTGGTGTAGTTGTGTGGCACACCTCCCTGCTGCTAATTATTGGGCATTGCTAACCAGCTGCAGATGCTCCAGCTGTTCGTGCCTGTTTTTATTTTGCAGGGCGTGAAAACAACCGTTAGTTTCCATCCTCACATTTAAAATCTGACCTCCACGTTTACCGGTAGATTTTTACTTCCACATTGCCTGCGCCACTCCTTTTTCAGCTGCACGTCTGGCTTTCATCAGGCTGAGGTAGAAGGCAATAATCAGATCACCACAGCACCACCCCTCATTATCTCCTCTGTTTGCTCACAAATCTAATGTCATTGTATTGGCAGGGCTGAAAATATCTACAGGCAAGAAACAGCACCAATCATCATTAAGATTTTATACTGACCCCCACTTCCTCACTTACCTTGACGTGTTCTAATAATAGCACACAGGACATGAGGTGTGTTAATATGGAAAATAGAAACTCAACACCAGAACGTTCTCATGCAGTCAGCTGTGTCAAAACCAAAAAAAAATATATATATATATATATATATATATAGTATACAGGTAATCCCTGACTCACGAGCGAGTTCCGTTACTATCTCGTAAGACGAAAATCTCGTAAATCGGGGACTACCTGTAAATATAACTACAGTATATACCGCACGAGCCGCCACTGATACACGTACATGTGCAGTAATGCCTATCCTAACACTTTAAAACATTTTAAAAGAACATACAGTACATAAAAAAATAATTTCTTTCTTTGAGCTGCAGCTTCTCTCGTCTGTTTGCCTGTTAGCTCCGCTGCGTTAGCTCCGTTGCGTTAGCTCTGCTGCGTTACGTCCGAGCTCCGCAGCTTCCTGCAGCACCACGCAGTTTAAACTGTTTACAGGAATGACTGTTAGTATGTTAACTTCATACATTTGGAGCCAGAGAAAGATTTAATAACTTACGAAAGCCGTCTGCGCGCGCCGCCATTAGCTGCACCTGTTAGCCTGTTAGCCCCTCCAAATCCGCGGTTGCTGTTGGGCATTAGCTGCACCTGTTAGCATTAGCCCCTCCAAAAGGCTCTCGGCTTTGTTTCTCCAAGTTAGCTCGGTGTCCTCCGATATCTTCGTCTGCCAGGCAGACATCGAGCCGAGCTCCAGGAACCTCTGATCGTACAAAGCCGGCTGTCGGTTGGAGCTACGAGGCTAATGTTAGCTCGTTGCTACTCCGGTCCGGCTCGCTGCTGTCTGCTGCTTCACGCAGCCAACGGTGTCGTTTTGCTTCACCCATCCGTTCCTCCACAAAACCACCGTTCAGCTCCAGATCATGTATCCGAGCGCAGGAACCTCTGATCGGATTCAGACAAAGCCGGCTGGCAGGAGCCGAGACTGTAGTGAAATGGAGGTCACCGCGGTATTTCCGGAAACGGACGGAAGTTGCGCAATTATGATTAAAAATCATAAAGTTTTATGATAATTATTATTTATAAAGCCTTTAAAACAACCACAGCTGCAACAGAGTGCTGTACACATGAATTTAAGAACATTTAAACACACACAAAAAAAAAAATTGTGTTTAAATTTCACGTTTTTATTAAATATGATAGCTCGTAAATTCGGAACCTCGTAAGTCGATGTGCTTGTAAATCGGGGACTACCTGATACATATATTTTTTTATTACACAAATTTGTTGGCCCACATCACAAACCATTTGTCCATATTAAGAACCTAATTTTCATTAATCAATTATCAAGTGATAAACAGCACCATAAACCTGAAGGGTGGTTGTTTTTTTATTTTACTATATCAAAGTCAAAGTTTCTTTATTTGTCATATGCACCACATGTGGTACATGTGGTGGAATTAAATTGTGTACACAGGGTCCCAGTTATATCCAACAAAAGTATACTGTAAACTGTAAAGAAAAACAGTAACAAGATCTAAGATATGAACTAAGAAATAATCTAAACTAAGAATACACTAAACACTAATGATATAAAAACAATACGCCAAACAGCAGCACAAACATGAGTCTGTGTGAGCAGATGAGCACGAATGAACACAACAGCATGAAATAAATCAGCAGCATGAGATCAGCAGCATGGATAACAACAAACAGCCCATCCTGATGCTTTTCTCATCACGGCTGGTGATTTCAACCATGCAGATTTAAAGAGTGTATTTCCAAAAACATACAGAAACATAAACTTTGCAACAAGAGGAAACAACACACTGGACCAAGTTTACACCACCATGAAAAATGCCTACAGAGCCCTCCCCCTCCCCCACATTGGTGCTTCTGACCATATCTGTGTTATGCTAAAGCCCGCATACAGGCCGCTGGTGAAAGTCACAAAACCAGTCCGCAAGCAGATACGAGTGTGGCCAGAGGGGTCTTCAGAGGCACTCCAGGACTGTTTTGACACCACAGATTGGGGTATGTTCAAAGAAGCTGCTACCACAAACAACAACACATGTCTCCAGGAGTACTCAGACACTGTATGTTCATACATCGCCAAGTGCATTGATGATGTTACCAACCTCAAAACCATCACTGTTCGGGCTAATCAGAAGCCATGGCTGACAGCTGAGGTTCACAGACTCCTGAAAGCCAGGAATGCTGCCTTCAAAGCGGGAGATCAGGTGGGCCTGAAGGCAGCCAGAAAGAACCTGGATCAAGGCATCAGAGAGGCCAAGGAGCAGTATTCCAGGAAAATAGCTCACCGTTTCAAGGACAGCAAGGATACACGCAGTCTGTGGCAGGGAATACAGACCATCACAGACTACAAACCCCCCCCCAGACCTGTGACAGCTCAACCTCTACGCTGAATGAACTGAATGAGTTCTTCGCTCGGTTTGAGGCAAGTAACAGCACACCTGCACATAAACTCCCCCCCTCTCCTGATGGCCAGGTGCTGGCGCTGTCCTCAGACAGCGTAAGGCGATCATTTATCAAGATTAATGCCCGGAAGGCCTCTGGTCCTGACAACATACCTGGTCGTGTGCTGAAGGACTGTGCAGGGAACTCGCAGCGGTCTTCACGGACATCTTTAACATCTCACTGAGCCAGGCCATCGTCCCCACCTGTTTCAAAGCCACCACCATCATCCCTGTCCCAAAGAAGGCAACGCCCGCATGTCTCAATGACTATCGCCCAGTAGCACTCACCCCCATCCTGATGAAGTGCTTTGAACGGCTAGTCATGAAAAGCATCACATCTGTCCTCCCTGCCTCCCTGGATCCCTTCCAATTTGCATACCGACCTAATCGCTCAACCGACGATGCCATCTCCTCTGCCCTCCACACAGCTCTCACACATCTGGACACGAAGGACTCTTATGTTAGAATGCTGTTCATCGACTTCAGCTCGGCATTCAACACCATCATCCCCCAACAGCTCATCCATAAACTGGACAGTCTGGGGCTGAACACCTCAATGTGTAACTGGCTGCTAGACTTCCTGACCGGGAGACCACAGACAGTACGGATCGGGAGTAACACATCTAGCACCATCACATTGAACACAGGGGCCCCACAAGGATGTGTGCTGAGCCCCCTTCTATTCACCCTGCTAACACACGACTGCACACCATCGTACAGCTCCAACCACTTCATCAAGTTTGCGGACGACACAACAGTGGTAGGTCTCATCAGCAACAACGATGAGACGGACTACAGGAACGAGGTGAGCCGCTTGGCCTTGTGGTGCGGACACAACAATCTCACTCTCAACGTGGAGAAGACAAAGGAGATTGTCGTGGACTTCAGGAAGAGGGATGCACAACATGCCCCTCTGACCATCAACAGCACCGCAGTGGAGAGAGTGGACAGCACCAAGTTCCTGGGAGTGCACGTCTCAAAGGACCTGTCCTGGAGCAGGAACACTGCAGCACTGGCCAAGAAGGCTCACCAGCGCCTCTACTTTCTCCGCAAGCTGAAAAGGGCTGGAGCTTCAACCTCCATCATGTGCACCTTCTACAGGGGAGCCATAGAAAGTGTCCTGACAAGCTGCATCACGGTGTGGTTTGGTGCATGCACTGCATCCTGCCGCAAGAGCCTCCAGCGCATCGTGAAAGCAGCTGAGAAGATCGTCGGCACCTCCTTGCCCTCACTGCAGGACTTACACAGCAAACGCCTCACTCGGAAAGCCCACTGCATGGCAGGTGATCCCACACACCCACTACACAGCCGCTTTAGACTGCTGCCATCAGGGAGGAGACTGAGGAGTCTCCAGGCTCGAACCAGCAGACTGAGAGACAGCTCTGTTCATCAGGCAGTCAGAATGCTAAACACTCTGCCTGCTCTGCCTCCCCTCCCATTTGAACTGCCTTAACACAAAAAACTTTCTCACACATTATCACTCAACACAAAGATTTTAACACTGGACTCTGTGTCATCAAACGGGTTATTCACTAAACTCTCGGTCATGTGCTCATTCAGTTTGCACTACTTCTTATATTTGCACTAATGTTTGTATTACATTACTGCCTATAGTCATACTACTGTTTACATTCACTGTTTACATTTATTAATACTGTTTACATTTATTACTACTGCTTTACATTTATTATTACTGTTTACATTTACACTACTTTTATCTACACTACTGCAGATACATATACAGCATTCTCTGACTAGCCTTATCTAAGGATGCCAAATGTGCCTTATGTGCCTTACTTCATATGCCACTTTGCCTATATACCAACATCAACTACCTCATACATATACTGTGTACATTAACTTATATGCTGCTGTGCCACTCTTTGCAAATGTCAACGCTAGAAACTTCAGTTTATTTTATAGATATACGTTTTATACTTTTTATACTACTATGCAAAAACTCAGGACAGTATTACACTTTTATTATTTCATTTTATGCTTATGTTCATTGGGTGTTTGGTGTTTTAGGGGTGTTTGGTGTTTCAGTGTTGGTGTAAATTTTCATACTTTTATACTATTATGAAAAAACTCAGGACAGTGTTACACTTTTACTATTTTATGCTTATGTTTATTAAATGTTTTAGTGTTTAGTGTTTAGATGGTTACTGTTGCACCGAGGGACTGAGAGAAACGCAATTTCGGCCCTGTGTATGTCCTGTACATATTGCAGTTCTGACAATAAAGTTGACTTTGACTTTGACTTTGATAATCAGCATCATATTTCAACCATCAAGTGGCATTACAGTGATTTTTTTTTCACAGTGATTATTCTGGTTGGATATTCATGAGTCTAACAGCCTCATGGTAGAAGCTGTTCCTCAGTCTTGTGTGTGCTGGGTGAGTGGGGTCCTTCATGATGCAGATGTTCTCTTCCTGCATCTGGAGGTGTAGATGTCTGTGATGGTGGGGAGACTGACTCCAACATCTTCTGTGCAGCCTTCACCACTCTCTGCAAAGCTATTCTTTCTGCAGCTGTGCAGCCTCCATGCCACACATTGATGCTGGAGCACAGGATGCTCTCCACTGCACACTTCTAGAAGGAGGTGAGGACTGCGCTTCCCAGACCAGCTCGCCTCAGCCGTCTGAGGAAGTAGAGTCTCTGATGACCTTTTTTTGATCAGGCTGGTGGTGTTGTTGGTCCAGCTGAGGTTATCATTCATGTGCACACTTGTAGCTGGAGACCACTTCCACCGCAGATCCTCTTATGTTCAGTGGGGGGTAGGTGGGTTTGTTCCATCTGAAGTCCATGATTGTCTCCTTCATCTACTTCACATTGATGTGAAGGTTGTTCTTCCTGTACCCGCTCTCCAGGTGTTCCACCTCCTGCCTGTAGCTGGACTCATCGTTGTTTGTGATGCATCCCACCACAGCTGTATCATCTGCAAACTTTACAATTTGACAGCCTGGATGTGTGGCTGCACAATCATATGTGAGCAGAGTAAACAGGGGCCTCATGTATCAAAAACCTGCGTGGATTTCCTACTGAAAAGTGACGTACGGTGAAATCCAGAAAAGTGTCTACGCACAAAAAGATCCAGATTTATCAAACTGTGCGTACACCTGAATCCACGCACATTCCTTTTGTACATCACAATTGACGTGGAACTGAGCGCACGTGAGACACCTCCCCTGACACGCCTTCATTTACATATGTTAAACAGATGCAAATTACTTCCTGCATGTGTGAAGGACATGTTTGTTTGATCCCTGCGCGATCAGAAATGATTTCTAGATTCGGGAAAATAATGAATTTAATATAATATGAGTGAGGACAAACATCCTAAGTAAGAATAGTAATAAAATGTGTTCATCATGCAAAGAACGAGTGATTGTGTGTCGGTATGCGCACCCTGCTGTGGTGCGCGAACCGGCTCATTCATTCATTCTGTGTGGAAATATTAACTTTGCGCACGAGTTTATTACCATTATTACTGTAAACACAGAGGAACTTACTTGGATGTTTGCTAGAACATAGATCTTTGTTTATGTAGATGATGTGAAGAAACGAGTCTGTGCGTCTTGGTGGAGACATTTCATGACATCACGTGATGTTGGCGTCTCCAGACGCTGCGCCCTCCGCAGCCCTGTGCGCAGTCTGTCTGTGAAGCTTTTACTCTCCTACAAGTTATATAAGGTGTACTTTCACGTGTCATTTTGGAGAAATCTACAATAAACGCAGATAATGAAACACCTCCAGCTGCCGTGTCGACACCGGTGAGGGTGCGCGCGGCGCGCTCCAAGCGCGACCACTCAGCCTTTGGAATCATATGGATGAGACATTCCATTGGACATGATCCGGCTTTGTGTGGACTGGACTGCACAGTCCCGATCGACCTGCAGCTCCCTCTGTGGAACAGTTTGACCGCTGCTTCTGTATGCACGCGTGATGCACGGCTCCCCAGAGCGCAGCAGCAGTGCCAAACTGAAAAATGATTATTTCTGAAAACGGCTGATAAGCCATATCCTAGATCGGAAAATTATATCTGTTTCTAAATAAATGCTCTGCGTGTTACACTATTTATTATAACCTCCAGTAAGGCTGAATGAATCCGTTCCTGTTAAATTTATTTTTGGCACAACTTTGCGCGTCCTTTATTTCACTGCGTCATGTGGATGTAATACTTGTTAATCGTGTGTTTGGAGGGAATATTAATCATTTTCACATCATGAACAGTTAATAATAATAATAATAATAATAATAATAATAATAATAATAATAATAATGAATTCAATTTATAACGCACTTTTCATTAATGGAAATCTCAAAGTGCTACAAGGTGCAACATATTTGAATGTCAATAAGACAAATAATAAAACAATTAAAATCAACAACAGTATCAGCTAAGATCAAAAGTAGAATCATGAGGAGTAAAGTATGCTCGGTTGAAAAGAAAGGTCTTCAAGCCGCTCTTAAAGTCAACCACAGACTGTGGGGCTTCAGTTTCTCTGAATCACCTGTAAGTGTCGCCAAAGGAACAAGAACCACAGAAACGTGCGTACGCCTGCTCGGGAGCTTGCGTGGATATGTACCTGGATGCGCATATATTCACGTTCAGTTCAGTTTTGATACATACGGGGTTTTGCGTGGAAAGTGACGTGCGCAATGTTTTTGTGCGCACGCACGGTTGATACATGAGGCCCCAGGAGAGGGCTCAACACACAGCCCTGGGGGGAGTCAGTGCTGAGGTTTATGGTGGAGGAGGAGAAGTTGCGGATCCTCAAGGACTGTGGTCTGTTTGTTTATTAAGAAGTAAGGACCCAGTTACAAATGGAGGGACTTAGTCCTTGTGTGAGTAGTTTGTCCATCAGGGTCTGGAGGATCGTGGTATTAAAGGCAGACGTGAAGTCCACAAAGAGCATACGGACGCAGGAGTCCTTCTGCTCCAGGTGGGTGAGAGCAGTGTGGACTACAGAGGAGATGGAGTCATCTATTGATCGATTCTCGCGCTATGCGTACTGGTGGGGGTCCTCGCTGATGTTGTGGGTCATAACCAGTCTTTCGAAGCATTTAGCGACTCTCTGGGTGAGGGCTACTGGCTTATATGGGCGGCCGTGGTGTAGTGGTAATGGCAGTCCTCCCCGTACGTAAGGTTGGAGGTTCGAATCCCGGTTACTCACACCATGTGTCGTTGTGTCCCTGGGCAAGACACTTAACCCCGAGTTGCTCCCGGTAGGACTGGAAGGCGCCTTGCATGGCAGTCGCCGCTACCGGTGTATGAATGTTTGTATGAATGGGTGGATGGTTGGTATTGTAAAGCGCTTTGGGGTCCCTCACAGGGGGCTGGAAAGCGCTATATAAATAAGCTCCATTTACCATTTATATTCATATAAGATAATCATTTTAATTGTTTCTTCTATATAAAGAAGTAACTGGCAGCCACTGGGTCATTTCTGCTCACAAGTTTAAATATTAAACAAATGTAAATAAATTGAACACAGTCTGATATAGAAATTATTAATGACAACAGGGTGCTCGCTCACAGCACAAATGCATAACAGACTTTGTCTTTAGAATGTTTAGTCATATTTATCCAAAATATCCGTCACATCAATAAAAAGGTTTAGATAGCGTTTAGATGTATACCGGTATTCAACTAAACACACACACACACACACCGTGTCCATACCTACTGTATAGTAAGGTTTAAATTCCTGAAGCGGTAAGCCAGTATTAAAGTAATGTGTTTTCAGGAAATAATGTCTAACTGCAAACTTTTACTTTTTTTAATGAAATGTAACTCACCATGCCATATTTATAATATGTCATATTTTTTACCATTGTTTTCATGTTGTATGCTGCAATTATTCACACAAAAAAACACTTTTAAATCAAAGAAGTATAATTTTTTAACATCCCTATAAAAGAAAGGCATGGGACATTTATTTAAAACAGCATAGATCGAGATAACTAAAACAAACATTTTTAAAATACATGGCTAATAGTCCTCCTGAACTAACTTCTAGACATCCTGATGCATGCTCAATAATAACTTTACAACTTCTGACCCTGAGCAGATTTTATTTTATGACTCATTTTTTGATTTTACCATTCCTGATATCCAATGTATATTTGTTATCTATGTAATTCTCATTATTGACTACAAATGTTTCTGTTCTCCCTTATCACCTTCTCTGTCCTCAGCACTCTTCTCAGGGATTTACTCTGCGTCTCCAGTGATCAGGGAACACAGTTATGTAACCGGCCTATAGTAGTAAAGCCGGTTTCTCCGGCTGCACAGCTTGCTAATGACCTGTGGTAATCGCCCACAGAGCTCACCCTCAGATCAAGATAGAAACATGCACACACAGATGTTATAGTACACATGTGGATGCTTTTGTTTTATGAGTTCACGTAAAGGTAACTTCCTCCTTTTGATTAAATATGCAAAAAATACAAAGAAAAGCCACAACAGTGTAATAATACACAGCCACTCCTGACCTGTTGCTTCTCCCTGAAGTTGTCCTTTTACTACCAGGATAGTGTATATGTTTAGTTACTACAGATGTGTGTAATGTCTGTTTTTGTGAGTCCCATCTTTGGAGAGCAGCAGACTTTGCAGCAAAGGTGTTGCATGTGTTTTGCATCTGCTTGCAGCCTCGTTTCCATCTGCGGATGCTGCAGTTTTACTATGTACTCATAAACACGCAGCTTCTACTTATGGTCCCTGTTCCTGGTAATGTTGATTGTAACGATACACACCGTTTAAAATCCGTGTTCCTATCAGTGCATTTCAGAAAATATGGGTAATGTGGACGACTTTGCAGGGATCACTTTGATCTTGTAATTTTTAATGGCAGACATAACCTCACAGGTAGAATTGATTGACTGCCATCTTTGAAAACAAAATGCCCAGGGACATAATCAGTTATTTTTTTTATTTTTATAATTATATAACAACAAAGGTTGCTCAAAACCATTTAGAGGAGCTTAATGTGACTTGTCTTTGTTAGTTAGTCCAGTCTTTGTGTGCAAATTACAAATGTGTTTTGCTCTCTTGTGCATTCCATCCCTGTCTGCGACCGTCATCACCTGCTGATGAGTGTTGTGAAATGCTGGACAGCCTTGTGACATTTGGCAGTCCGGTGTTTTGGGGTAATTCACAGCCTGATGCTGTTGACGAAAAGATTGGGTAATGATGAGGAAATGTGGGGCGACAGAAATACCAATGACTGTTACATTATGACCAGGTGATGACGTCATCCGTCAGTGATTTTGGTGAAAGATGCTGAAAATCAAGAAGTGTTGTTGAAGGAGTGTAGCTGTTTTGTGTTTATAAAGAGACTAAACTTTAAAGATTGTTTCTTTTCTTTTCTTTTTTTTTTGCAGGGCTTGTATGTATTTGTTGTGTATTTTATCATGCACAACCAGGCGTGTTGGCCCACCAAAGCAAGCTACACAGTGGAGATGAATGGCCACGATGGTCCTGATGGGACCTACCCAGGAGGGGGGCCCACTTCGATAGGAGGCGATATCAGCAAATCAACACAGAATCTCATCAGTGCAATGGAAGAGGTACGCACACAAAACATTATATGAGGTTTAAAACAAATACAGTATGTCACATTTTTCTACCTTCTTCAGGAAGCAAAAAAAAACATGAAAATTGTGACCCAAATGTAAATTTTCTCTTCAACGAAGCATAAAAATGTAGTTTTCATTTAGATGATTTGACTCGACATAGAGATTTATTGTTCAAACATAGTGTGATGGATAAAAACTAATTCTATAAATAAATGATGAATCAGTTTCCATAGTATATTTGTAAAGAAACATTTATAACAAAAAGCAAAGAGCTGCTTGTTTCAGATTTACTTTAAATAAATGTTACCTTAAACAAACAGGTTTCCAAAGAGCTCGTTGTTTTGTCTTCACTGTTTTTACTAAGACCAGCATGTTTTAATGTTTTATTTATTATTATTTTATTTCTGAACATATTGTTAAAACAGACACAACTCTAATGAACATGACATAAATACGGCAGACATACACAAACTTTAATTTAAATAGCGAGCAGTAGACAGGGGCCAAGATGGTGTAGTGGCAGGGGAACCGACTTGGGACCCGAAGGACCCAGGTTCAAACCCCAGTCACGGCATAACTTGTGGTGTGTTTGAGCAGCACACCTCATCCCAATTGCTCCCCGGCGCGCTTTCTATAGCTGCCCACTGCCCCACCTGGTGGTGATTGGGTTAAATGCAGAGTCAAATTTCATCTTGTACGGAAACATACACAGATGACAAAATGTGACATTATTATTACATATAATTTTTGTAAATACGTAGTGTCTGTCTTACAAACCCAAAACAACAAAAAAAGGCATTGTTCTTATACAGTAAATATATATACAGGTAGTCCTCGAGTTACGAACGAGTTACGTTCCTACGGCCGTTCGCATGTCGAAAATCGCTGTAAGTTGGAAAACACAAGAGCACTTATACTAGATGTTATTACTGTTTTTCTCTTGCATTTGTTGTTGGATGTAACTGGGACCCCGTGTACATAATCTCGTTTTCATCACATGTACCACATGCGGTGCAAATGACAATAAAGACTCTCTGACTCTGACTCTGACTCTTATACACGTACATGTACGATACTGTACAGTTACCAAGCACTTCGCCTATCCTAACATAGTACCTTACATAATAATTAAAAAGACACATACAGTACATTTGGAGCCATAATGAAGGAAAACAATAGTTAGCATGTCTGTTAGCATGTTAGCTCGTTGCACGTCTGAACTCTGCAGCTTCCAGCTGCTTCACGCGGTCCAAACTGTTTGTAACTGCATGTTAGCTCCATACATTTGGAGCCATAATGAAGGTAAAAAGAGTTAATAACTTACTGGGAGCTGGTGAAGCTGGTGAAGCCGTTTCTCCGCGTTAACATGTTAGCTCCCGGCCGCAGCAGTCCTCTCCGCTGCCCGTCGGCTCCGTCTCCCCGGTGGGGCTGGCATTAGCATGTTAGCTCTGGGTGCCACCAACATCCAGGCCGCCAAGCCGTTCTTCCTCGTTTTAGCTTGTTAGCTCCGGGTCCGACCAACATCTGAGGCTGCCAGGCGGAGCATCGAGGCGAGCTCCCGGCCGCAGCAGGCATCTCCGCCGCCCGTCAGCTCTGTCTCCCCGATGGGGCTGGCGTTAGCATGTTAGCTCCGGGTGCCACCAACATCCAGGTCGCCAAGCCGTGCGTCCGCCTGAGACGTCCACAGAGTTCACCGACCGTTTCCAGCTCATTTATCTGAGCGAAGCAATCTCTGATCGGACAGACGGTCTGTCCAAAGCCGGCTGTCGAAGCCGGAGGTAACCGAAGCTAAACGACAACTGCCGAACACTGCCGAAAACTGCCGAACACTGCCGAAAACTGCCGAACACTGCCGAAAACTGCCGAACACTGCCGAAAACTGCGTAATCGGCTTCAAAATAATAATACAATAATAATAATAATTTATTTGTAAAGCCATTTAAAACAACCACAGCTGAAACAAAGTGCTATACACATAAAATCAAGAACATTTAAACACATGAAATAAGATTTTTCAAATTATTATTATTATTATTATTATTTAAATATTTTTATTAATAAGATGCGTTCGTAACACCGAATTGCCGTAAGTCGAGACCGCCATAAGTCGAGGACCTGTATTGTTTTTTTGTTTTTTTTTCATATAAAATGTTTACTTTATTACCGAAATTAAACATTTCATTAGAAATTAAAACTGTCCAAAGCTTAACTGATTAAATTCCAAAGAAAAAAAAAGATATTTTGTTGTTTCTTTACTCTTTCTCATGGTTTTTCATGGATCTCATCGCTTTCTCATGTTTTTTTTTCTCGCCTCTCATTTTTTCCCCATGCCCTCATTGCCCAGTTTGTCCATTACTGACTTCCCATCTCACATTTGTCACATCAGCTGAGCACAATTCACTAAAAACATTTTAAAGATTCCCCACAAACACCCATATCAGCTCTTCATGCAACTCTTGTATCAAACTGGCACATTGCAGAAGGGTTAACGTGCACATGCACATGCACATGCATTCATTCACACAGCACTTAGTAACTCTCCAGCAACTTTTTTCCCAGGAGAATACCTTGTAAGGAGGGATGGAGGGGAGGAAAGAATTGGGATGGTTTAACATACTCTTGGGAACTCTTCTCTCCCTTTTTCTTCTTCCATCTTCATCTCTCGTCATCCTCCTAATCCTGTTTTATTCATGAGAGCACACCTCTGTCAGCTGCAGCTGGGTTTAAAGCAACATGGGTAGAGATATCTACAATATGCAGTATGTGTGTTTGTTTCAGTTAGATTTATACTTTGTAGGAAAACCAGTAATGAGGAATAGAAATGAGTAAAAATGTAACCTGAGAGTGGACCGGCTACTTAAAGTCTGCTTATCACGTCCTATCAGAGTGGATGAGACTCAGTGTGAGGTGCCTGGTGGTGCTTGATTCATCTCACCGGGACACTATGTACCGGTCACAGCCCACCCAGTGAGGCTTAACACACTCACACAAACACATTAATTCATGTACAGTAGTCCCTCGGTTATCGCGGGGGATCCGTACCCTGAAGCCCCGCAATAAGAGAAAAACCACAAAATAGAAATAATAATAATAATAATGAATTCAATTTATAACGCACTTTTCATTAATGAAAATCTCAAAGTGCTACAAGGAGCAACAGAATTAAATGACAATAAAACAAATAATAAAACAATTAAAATCAATAACAATATCAGCTAAGATCAAAAGTAGAATCATGAGGAGGTAGAGTATGCTTGGTCGAAAAGAAAGGTCTTCAAGTCGCTCTTAAAGTCAACCACAGACTGTGGGGCTCTTAGACAGTCAGGAAGAGAGTTCCACAGGCGGGGGGCAGCCACACTGAAAGCCCGGTCTCCCATGGTCCTTAATTTGGTTCTCGGAATGTGAAGTAGTACAAGTAGTAATAATAATAATAATAATAATGAATTCAATTTATAACGCACTTTTCATTAATGAAAATCTCAAAGTGCTAAGTAGTAAGTAGTAGTTTATTTTAGTATAAATTAATGCTGGGAAAAGATTAAAAATTTTAATCTGATTAATCACACTCTGGGGACTGTGATTAATCAGATTAATCAGATTAATCACAATGCTTACCGGTAACTTTGTATGCTTGAAATGTAAGTATGACGGTGTTCAATAAAATGTTGAAGAAAACGTTTTATTGTCTCAAACCAGTTTTTCATACTCTGCAAGGTTTAAAGAAGTAATGTTTCAAACAATTTATAACATGTAAACAATAGAGTAAGCCCACAATATACATATATAGAAAAACATTTCTTCTGCATTTCAATTGAACCTAAAGTCAACTTGTGTAACTTATTTACAGTCACATTTATTGTAACCTACCTCATCTGACACCTCCATTGTATGCAGAAGATGGCAGAGCGCAGGTAGCACAGCAGAGCAAGACACATACTTTTCCCCACCTAGGAGCTGTGTGATGTATCTACAGTGCAGACATAACACACCACAGTTAAATTACTGAATACTATTAATAAAAATCATGCAACTGATATTACATTTTTGATTATAGCCCTTGAACATGTCTATATACTGTAGTAGGATTAATCTATTATCATTTGTGTTAGATTCATTATTAAAATGTAGGAAGAAAAAAAACCCTCACCTGCAGGGCTCCAGTAGATCTAGTTTTACCAACTTGTCATATTCAGCTGGGGTTAAGTTGTGCTTTTGCTGGGCCAGTGTTGCTTTTCAGTGGATCAAAAAAGGCGTTCAATACAGGATCAACTGGACTTTATTTGATTATAACCGCTCTACTGAATGACAGTAACACCTATGAGCACCTGAAGAGGGACCCAACTAACACCTTTAAAACAAATAAAGTCCAGTTGATCCTGTATTGAACGCCTTTTTTGATTTTATCATGTCCTGGACGACTGAGAATCTTCACCAGCATATTTTTCAGTGGATCTTTGTTGTGCTGAATCCATTTAATCATGTCCAGAGTTGAATTCCAGCTTCTCTGTTGTGGTTTTGTTAACTTTTGGACGGCTAAACTCCGCTAGCGTTGTCTGCCGAATTAGCATTCTTGCTAACGTCAGCGAAAACATGCTTCACCAGAAGATGGTATTTTAGGCTGATTGTGCTTCGGTGAAAAGAAAATTCATCGTTGCAATAGGTACATACCACCTTGGTTTTATCCACGCTTCCATCGGGGTTTAAAAAAAAATTTGCCACCAAACACACTTTTTGGACTATCCACGTTCAATTTTTAAATGACGTTTGTTTTCCAGGCCGAGTCTGTCCCTCCAGAAGTGACGTACGTGAGCTCATTTGCGCATGCACATGTCAGTTACACGGGAGGCGAGCTGCTCTCTTTTTCTGCTGGCGGTTAGTTGGCAAACGATTTTAAGCGCATTACTGCCCCACTAGACTGAAAGCAAGATTAATCTTCATTTTTATAATATTAACTGATTAATCATTTTACATGAGTTAACGCTTTAACTTTCCCAGCATTAGTATAAATATATATTTATATTTATTAAGGTGTTTTAAACCCTTCCCACACTCTTGCAATATTCTAAACAATGTTTCTAAACTCTAAACGCTCTAAAAGAGCACAGCATGTCATGATTTCAGCTCTCTGCCACTGGCTGCATTCTCGGCCACGCCCACTTCTCCACTCTGCACTTTTTACCGTGTTTTCATTTTAATATTGTTCTTATACATTTTTATTATACTTTTGCTGCTGTTAATATCATAATTTTTACCATTGGTGTGTGATACTGTTCTGTAAATTTTTAAACCTCTTTTATGTTGTGTGTGTGAAGCACCTTGATAACAAGGTGATCAAGCACCTTGATAACTTCAGAAGTTTTTTGAATGTCCAGAGGACCAGACTTAGCTTTTTTAGACACCTTGATAACAGTTTATCTGTTTTAACTGTGCTATATAAATAAAATGGACTTGACTTGACTTGATATCTGTTGTTGGGCGAGTCTCCCACAGTGGTGGGCTGCACACTGGTGTTAAATCATTTAAAATAATTTATTTTAAATAAGAAAATCCATGCCGATCATGCAGTTAATCAATCAATCAGCCATCGTGTGTCATGTCCAATCTTGCTTTGAAAAACCGCAATAGAGCGAGTCCACGAAAAGCGAACCGCGAAGTAGCGAGCGACTACTACATATGAACACATGAGGCAGAACGCAGGGAAAAATAAAGATTCATTTGAACTTCCCTGCCTGCCATCTTTTCTTCACCATCTTTTGTTTTCCTCCTTTTGGCTGAATTGATGCATACGTTTAAAACGCTAAATAAAATTATGTAATTCCCCTAACTGTGCCAGAAGCATGCTTGTGTGATGCGAGGATAATTCAGTATGAAACCCTAACCCACTGACCTCCCTCCCTACGTGAACACACTCTGACCCAGCATGCACTCTGCCTGACCCCGGCTCATCGCAGTCATACAAAGTACAAGGTTGACAGACGGGGCGAATTCTTGGAATGACACCATCATTGGTGGACTATCTATGTCCACATCACTCAACATAGCACCACATTAAAGTTAAGGTTCACTTTAATTTTCTCTCAAAGCCGTGGTTTATCTTTCCAAAAAAAAAAAAAAAAAAATTACGTCTGATTAAGTAAATTAAATGTTTCATTGATGATAGTCATGAAAAAAGATGAAACCTCTTTGAATAAGTTTTGTAGACATCTTAGTTAATGGTGCTTGCATGTTTGGTGCATTTGTTGACTTTCAGATTTCTGCACACTGGGAGCAAGCATCACTTCGGACCAGTATTCAGCCCACCAGTGTGTTCAAGCCCAGTCCTGTGATGGAGACGTACGCCACCGAGGGGAGCTTCATAAATACCAACATGGTCACAGCAGACGAGGAGTCGCAGGACTTTGATGACCTCATATTTGCCTTAAAAACAGGTGAGGAGGTTTACATTGAGTTAAGCAGCTCAAGACTTTTTGGGTTGCCCTTTTCCTTCTCTGCAGGACACAAGTGTTCTTTCTGCACAGTAGCAGCTGTTTTCCCTCAAAGAAGGAACAAGCAACCTGAAGCAGAAACCATGCAGTAGCTTAGTTTCTGCCCATCAGCTGACCCCATAATGATTCAGTCTGCCTTTGTCAGTAAAACAGCTCAGAACTTTAGGAAGGTGGTAAAACCTCAGAAGGAACCAATCAGAGCAGGTTCTGATTGGGTTCTGGCTGAAACAGGTGTGTTATTGAGATACGGAGGAGTGTCACTGATTTTCAAGTTGGTGAATGTCCGTGTGGTTGTTGGAGTGCAGCTTTTCTCAATATAACATTATAAACGCAATTAGAGAGTTTACATTTTCTCTGGTGACTGCAGAGTTTTATTGAAAAAGCTCAAATGAAAATGTTAAATCTTAAAGAAGCATAGCCAATAGCTAAAAAATAACAAAACACAAGCTGAAGACTTGGAAACAAAGCCAAGTGCTAGCTAAAACTAAATGGTAAATGGAGCTTACATATAGCGCTTTCCAGCCCCCTATGAGGGGCCCCAAAAAGCTTCACAGTACCAGCCATCTACCCATTCATACACCAGTAACTAGCAAAATACTACTTAAAAGCTAAAGGTACCAAAAGTCTAACCTAAAGCTAAAAGTAGCAAAAAGATAGCTAAAAATATAGAGCCAAATGGTAGCAGGTAAAAGTAGCAAAATGCTACTTTATAGTTAGATATAGGAAACTGCAAGATAAAAGCAGCAAAATGGAAACTAAAAGGTAAAATTAAACTGAACACACTCAACTTCTCACACAGGCTCATGTTTGTACTACTGTCCGGCATATTGTTTTTATGCTACTAGTGCTTAATGTGTTATTAGTTAACGTTTTTCTTAGTTCATATATTGATGGGATGGATGGATGGATGGATGGATGGATGGATGGATGGATGGATGGATGGATGGATGGATGGGCGTGAAACCAACTTTTAACCCTTATGTGCAACAATTATTTATTTATTTTTACCTAAAAAATATATATACAGGTACAGTATATATATATATATATATATATATATATATTTTTTTTTAAAGTTGCCACAAAAAAGTTTGGGTGGTAAAAAGTCCACCATGTGTTTTGTCCTGGAAACCAGTTTTACGGTAATCATCTGTGGTTTATTTGGAAAAATGTGTAATAAAACATTTGGCTCATGAGGTGGCGTGGACAAGAGGACACAAATGCAAACAGATGAAGATAAAACTAACTTTACTTTTCGGGCAAAAAAATAAAAGATAAATAAAATAAAATGCTGCAGACAGTAAAAAATAAATAAAAAGCCTGGACTGTTCTATGTGGCAAGACCAAAACCCCCAAACACTTCGAGGAATAAATAATTAAGCTCGGACTAGAAGCAACAGAAAACTTTATAGCTTTTGAATCTATTTATCCATTAGCAACAGTTCTGCTGAGTCATGCCTCTTCTGACCTTATATTTCTCTGCTGCCATGGAAACCATTCTTTTTCTGCATCACATTTAATGAAGTGAGGGCCCAGACAACCCACTGATTCACAAGCAGCAAACACACACCTTCAGCCACTGTGCTGTGTTGATTTTAAATGAAGTTGGTTGTTTTTACTCACCTTAAATAAAAAATCATTAAAAAATACTGAAAGTCAGTCTCACTGAATCTTTGCACAATTCCTTGTAATCATGGAAATAGTCAAATTAGAAGTCCCGCCTGAACATTTTGGGTTTTAGAGACTTACCGTGATTTCTGGAATATAGGTCGCACCTGAATATAGGTCGCACCTACGTCAAAATGTGGACTGTGTTTAGCTCTGCGGCCAATGTCTGTCACAGGAGCGCACAGCAAGGCTTTTAAGAAGATTAACACTTAAAAACAATTATTTGTTGGATCAAAATTATAGCAAATATGTGTCTGAGCTGAACTTTTTTTAAATAAATGAATAATTTTAGCAGGATAAACACCTAAAAAATATATTTGTTAGCTGACATTATTGTAAGAGTGTGTCTCAGTTTAATTTTTATTTATAAATGATTACAAATCAGCTTATTTTATAAAAAGCCATAAATAGGTCGCACCTGAATATAGGTCGCAGGGCATGCAAAAATGATAAAAAGCTGCGACCTATATTCCGGAAAATACGGTACATGTGCTAATAAATAGATTAAGCTCAGAGGTTAGTGTTGCATTCAGTAAAAAGACAGTGAAATTAGAAGTAGAGAGGTTTTGTGCGTGTTTGACTGTCAGTTGCAGCAGGAACATATCAGCAGCTGAACTTTGCTCTACGAATGGCGAAGATTAACGAAGTTTAAACCTAAATCTTTGCCTTTGTTGTAAAAAACACGACCAAATTTATGTTGTTAGGGGACAAAAGCATCCTCAATTGTTTTGTTACTGTTTGGATTTCTACAGTTAAAATGAACTTTTAGGTCAGATGGTCTAACCTACACTTTCCCCCATAACCTCTGACCCAGTCCATGTCCAAGCACACCTTGGATTTATCTCAACGGCGCAATCTGCAGCGAAGGTTATTTGCTGATCAGGGTTACATAATCTGGCATTCTGTTGTCAGCCATTAATACACAAACACATATACGCCCACATGCTCTCAACACTGTGGTGGAGCTGATCATTAACTTGGCATTAGAAAGGGGCTGCTTGTGCAAAAATAAAAATTGCAAAGTTAACAAAACAACTCTCAGTTCAAAACATTTTGACTTTTTACTCAAACACGGTGAACTATGAAAACATGAATCCATGTACTGTATGCAAATAGTAGCAACAACTTGTAAAACTAATCGAAGGACTAATCGATTGTAAAATTTTAATTTTAGGAATTTGAGCTGGAAACATTCAGTGAATAAAACTTGATGTGCTAAAACAATTTTTAAAAATTAAAGTTCTAGCAGGAAATGCATATTGTCCACCACTTTTCATGCCAAAATTTTAGATCGTCTTGTGTTGAGAAGCAACGTTCTGCACATTCTCACACCGTGTTGCACAAGAGTGTGCATTGTGAATGACTAGTACTGGACTACATTTTAGCTTAATACTGTATCTGGAAAATTGATTTAGGTATAGCCATTTATATGTTGGCTTAGGTGTATTACCTGTGGCAGCCATCTTGAATTGCATTGACTCCAAAAGTACGGTAATCAGTTCTAGGGTTGCATTCAATGTTTGTTTCTTTAAAATTTTGCTCAGTGCTTCATAAGATATTTTGTTAACAGAGACGACTGAATTCTTAATGACAATATTTTAAGCAAAGAGCTTGAGCAGCCTGTTAGAGCTCAGAATATGCAGTGGGGGTCCGTGTGTCAGTCTCAACGACTGCTACTACCATCTGAGGTCAATAGCTGCAAAATTGTCTGACTGCAGGACTAATGATTGAATTATAGACATTTTAGACTTTTTAAGGTCACTTGGCTGTGGCAGCCATCTTGAATCAGACTGCCTTTAAAGATTAACATTAATCAGCTGCAGATTTGCATCCAATAATTCCTTACAGCAAGTTGGTTACAAATAGACTCAAAAACACTGGCAAATTGTCCGCCTTCGTCTTTTGGTAGCGGGTGACAACAACATGCTGCTTTTTTAAACCTTTATCCGAGATGTGCTTTGAATAAAAGAATCCACGGTTGCAGAAAGTTTGGACTTTTTATCTGTAACATGTCATGGTGTTTCTGAGCAAGACACCTAATCCCTAATGGCACTTGCATAGCTGCCCACTGCTCCACCTGGGTGTATCTCATGTGTGATGGGTTAATTGCAGAGAACTAATTTCACCATTGTATGGAAACTTACAATAATGCCAACACATGCACTTTACTTTATTTTATAATGTGCATCATAACTACAGGTTGTCCCCGACTTACGACGTCATCGACATACGACGTTCCGGACTTACGAGCGGACTAACGAACAGTAAAGTTGTACAGAACATACAGAAAATACAGCACTGGTAGGTGTTTTTAGATGAAAGTGTGTTAGCTAACCGTTTGTAAACAAAGTTCTGAGCAAGTTTATGAACCAGTATGTATGTTTGTGTTGAAAAACGGGTGTTCGGCGCAGCGCTAGCATACATTTTCCGACTTACGACCAAAAATCCGGACTTACGAGCGACACGTGTTTCGGGTTCCGACATACAAATTTTCATCTTACGAGCGATTCGTAGGAACAGAACTCGCTCGTAAGTCGGGGACAACCTGTAATTGTGTTTACTTCTCACAGAGTATGTCGGTGTTTTGCCAACAGGCCCACTAAGTGACTGATTCTTTAATTTATTATGAGTCATTCAGTTTCAGAGCCTTCTTCAGGCATATAAACAAGTGTTCAGACGCAGTAAAGTACAGCATGCTATCTTATCTAATGAAGGGTTGCACCACACAGGGCTAGGTTTGGTTTATTTTTCATATGCAGGTTAACACAAGGTCAACAATGCAATGAAATGCTGAGAACGAGAAGAACCGTGTAGATTCGCCAAAAAAAGCAACAACAAGAAATACCTGAGCATGCAAAAAATTACAAATACAAGGTGCCAAAAGTGGGAAAAAAATACATCTACAGCTGGTCCTATTAGCAATGTGGTTCTGTTGGCGGTGAGGTTCTCTTAGCAACATGGTCCTGTTAGCAGCATGATAGGCAACTGTTAGCAGTGTGGTTCTGTTAGCAGTATGGTTCTCTTAGCAACATGGTCCTGTTAGCAGCATTCTACTGTTACCAGTGTGGTTCTGTTAGCAGCATAATCCTGTTAGCATAGTGGTTCTGTTGGCAATGAGGTTCTCTTAAAACATGGTTCTGTTAGCAGCATTGTAGGTACTGTTAGTTGTGAGGTTCTGTTTGCAGCATAATCCTGTTAGCATAGTAGTTCTGTTAGCAGAGTGGTTGGCAGTGTGGTTCTGTTAGCAGTATGCTATTAGTTCTGTTGGCAATGAGGTCCCCTTAGCAACATATGGTCCCGTTAGCAGCATGGTACTGGTAGCTGTGTGGTTTTGCAGCATAGTCCTATTAGCTGTGTGGTTCTGCAGCATAGTCCTATAGCAGTGTGGTTCTGCAGCATAGTCTTATTAGCTGTGTGGTTCTGCAGCATAGTCCTATAGCAGTGTGGTTCTGCAGCATAGTCCTATAGCAGTGTGTTTCTGCAGCATAGTCTTATTAGCTGTGTGGTTCTGCAGCATAGTCCTATAGCAGTGTGGTTCTGCAGCATAGTCCTATAGCAGTGTGTTTCTGCAGCATAGTCTTATTAGCTGTGTGGTTCTGCAGCATAGTCCTATAGCAGTGTGGTTCTGCAGCATAGTCCTATAGCAGTGTGGTTCTGCAGCATAGTCCTATAGCAGTGTGGTTCTGCAGCATAGTCCTATAGCAGTGTGGTTCTGCAGCATAGTCCTATAGCAGTGTGGTTCTGCAGCATAGTCCTATAGCAGTGTGTTTCTGCAGCATAGTCTTATTAGCTGTGTGGTTCTGCAGCATAGTCCTATAGCAGTGTGGTTCTGCAGCATAGTCCTATAGCAGTGTGGTTCTGTTGGCAGTGTGGTTCTGTTAGCAGTATAGGCCTGTTATAGCAGTGTGATTCTGCAGCATATAGCTGTGTGGTTCTGCAGCATAGTCCTATAGCAGTGTGGTTCTGCAGCATAGTCCTATAGCAGTGTGTTTCTGCAGCATAGTCCTATAGCAGTGTGTTTCTGCAGCATAGTCCTATAGCAGTGTGGTTCTGCAGCATAGTCCTATAGCAGTGTGGTTCTGTTGGCAGTGTGGTTCTGTTAGCAGTATAGGCCTGTTATAGCAGTGTGATTCTGCAGCATATAGCAGTGTGGTTCTGCAGCATAGTCCTATAGCAGTGTGGTTCTGCAGCATAGTCCTATAGCAGTGTGTTTCTGCAGCATAGTCCTATAGCAGTGTGGTTCTGCAGCATAGTCCTATAGCAGTGTGTTTCTGCAGCATAGTCCTATTAGCTGTGTGGTTCTGCAGCATAGTCCTATTAGCTGTGTGGTTCTGCAGCATAGTCCTATTAGCTGTGTGGTTCTGCAGCATAGTCCTATTAGCTGTGTGGTTCTGCAGCATAGTCCTATTAGCTGTGTGGTTCTGCAGCATAGTCGTATAGCAGTGTGGTTCTGTTGGCAGTGTGGTTCTGTTAGCAGTATAGGCCTGTTATAGCAGTGTGATTCTGTTAGCAGTGTGGTTCTGTTAGCAGTGTGGTTCTGTTAGCAGTGTGGTTCTGTTAGCAGTGTGGTTCTGCAACATAGTCCTATAGAGTGGATCTGTTAACAGCATAGTTCTGTTAGCAGTGGGGTGCTGCTAGCAGCATGGTTCTGTTAGCAGTGTGGTTCAGTTAGCAGCATGGTTCTGTTAGCAATGTGGTTCTGTTAGCAGTGTGGTTCTGTTAGCAGCAAGGTTCTGTTAGCAGCATGGTTCTGTTAGCAGCATGGATCTGTTAGCAGTGTGATTCTGTTAGCAGCATGGTTCTGTTAGCAGTGTGGCCCAGTTAGTAGTGTGGTTCTGTTAGCAGCATGGTTCTGTTAGTACCATGGTTCTGTTAGCAGTGTGGTTCTGTTAGCAGTGTGGTTCTGTTAGCAGTGTGGTTCTGTTAGCAGTGTGGTTCTGTTAGCAGTGTGGCTCTGTTAGCAGTGTGACTCTGTTAGCAGCATAGTTCTGTTAGCAGTGTGGTTCTGTTAGCAGCATGGTTCTGTTAGCAGTGTGGTTCTGTTAGCAGTGTGGTTCTGTTTGTAGTGTGATTGTTTTAGCAGTGTGATTCTGTTAGCAGTGTGGCTCTGTTAGCAGTGTGGTTCTGTTAGCAGCATGGTTCTGTTAGCTGCATAGTTGTGTTAGCAGTATGGTTCTGTTAGCACATAGTTCTTTTAGCAGCATGGTTCTGTTAGCAGCATGCAGAACCATGGTTCTGTTAGCAGCATAGTTCTTTTATCTGTGTGGTTGTGTTAGCATTGTGGTACTGTTAGCAGTGTGGTTCTGTTAGCAGTGTGGTTCTGTTAGCAGTGTGGTTCTGTTAGCATCATGGTTCTGTTAGCAGTGTGGTACTGTTAGCAGTGTGGTTCTCTTAGCAGTGTTGTACTGTTAGCAGTGTGGTTATGTTAGCACTGTGGTTCTGTTTGCAGTGTGGTACTGTTAGCAGAGTGGTTCTGTTAGCAGAGTGGTTCTGTTAGCAGCATGGTTCTGTTAGCAGAGTGGTTCTGTTAGCAGCGTGGTTCTGTTAGCAGTGTGGTACTGTTAGCAGTGTGGTACTGTTAGCAGTGTGGTTCTCTTAGCAGTGTTGTACTGTTAGCACTGTGGTTCTGTTAGCAGAGTGGTTCTGTTAGCAGAGTGGTTCTGTTAGCAGAGTGGTTCTGTTAGCAGTGTGGTTCTGTTAGCAGAGTGGTTCTGTTAGCAGAGTGGTTCTGTTAGCAGTGTGGTTCTGTTAGCAGTGTGGTTCTGTTAGCAGTGTGGTTCTGTTAGCAGAGTGGTTCTGTTAGCAGAGTGGTTCTGTTAGCAGAGTGGTTCTGTTAGCAGAGTGGTTCTGTTAGCAGCGTGGTTCTGTTAGCAGGTGGTTCTGTTAGCAGAGTGGTTCTGTTAGCAGTGTGGTTCTGTTAGCAGTGTGGTTCTGTTAGCAGAGTGGTTCTGTTAGCAGTGTGGTTCTGTTAGCAGAGTGGTTCTGTTAGCAGAGTGGTTCTGTTAGCAGTGGTTCTGTTAGCAGAGTGGTTCTGTTAGCAGTGTGGTTCTGTTAGCAGTGTGGTTCTGTTAGCAGTGTGGTTCTGTTAGCAGTGTGGTTCTGTTAGCAGAGTGGTTCTGTTAGCAGTGTGGTTCTGTTAGCACTGTGGTTCTGTTTGCAGTGTGGTACTGTTAGCAGCATGGTTCTGTTAGCAGAGTGGTTCTGTTAGCAGTGTGGTTCTGTTAGCACTGTGGTTCTGTTTGCAGTGTGGTACTGTTAGCAGAGTGGTTCTGTTAGCAGAGTGGTTCTGTTAGCAGCATGGTTCTGTTAGCAGAGTGGTTCTGTTAGCAGCGTGGTTCTGTTAGCACTGTGGTTCTTTTTTTTAAATTTATTATTATTAAAGTTTTATTCATTTTACATATTTAAGAAAAACAACATAAAAGATAATGGAGAAAAAATACCATTTCGTAAATATGAGAACAAAAATCAAAATACATAAAATGAAAGGTGGCAGAAAGAAGAAAATTTTCTTATATTGTCTGCCCCTTTTTTACCACAAAAAAAACAAAACAAACAATTTACAAACAATCCATTCAAACAATTAACTACCAAAAACAACAGATCAATTTAGTAACATTTCACACTCAATAATCAACAAATGAAGTCGAAGACGCAAATTCAACAATGGCAGGACTCACAGCTGCATCGAATCACTCAACTGTCCACCTGGATACAGCTGCATCGAATCACTCATCAACTGTCCACCTGGATATGAGGCACCCCTTTCCTCAGCTCTTCCTGTTTGCCCGTTACTAGTCTAGTCGCCTCCCTCCACCTCCCCGTCTCCTCCCGGGGTTTCTGGGTCCTCGGCTCCCCCCTGTTCTGCGTCCCGCCTCCGCCGCCTGGGGTTGTCCTGCTCGCCTTCGTCTTGGTCCTGCTGCTGTGTGCGTTCCTGCTTCCTGTTCCCTGCGACCCAGCCGGTCATGGCAGATGGCCGCTTGTCCTGAGCCTGGTTCTGCTGGAGGTTTCTTCCTCTCGAGGGAGTTTTTCCTTCCCACTGTCGCTTCGTGCTTGCTCAGGATGGAGGTTCTGCGCTGGTGTTCGTCTCAGGGTTGTCCGGAGCCGTCGGCCGCTGGCTGGCCGTCATTCACGTACCGGTGGGATGGATTGGACGTCTGCGATCCCTTCTCCACCACCGGGTTCGGGTCCCGGGGGGTAGATATCCATAATCTATCTCCCTATGCCGGACATTCAAGCTCTCAGCAGTCCGGCATGCATGCCCTCCGCCGGGGCCCGAGCGCCAAAGAAACCTTAATCAATAAAACATTTTAATTGTGTTCTCTCTCTCGTTTTGTGAGTCTCTTCAGGTTGAAATAGATTAGGATGCATTACTTGAAGCTTTAGTATTTTGCTAGTAGTTTAGACTTGACAATTTTTTTGAATTTCATCACAGAGTTTATATCTTTAACATCTTTTTCCAAAACATTCCACAATTCCACTCCCTTATTCGGAATAAAACGTCCTTTCAAACTAGTCCTATATCTAGGTTTAACAAATATTTCAGTTCCTTTTAAACTGTAACGGCTTTCTCTCTTTATGAAAAACATTTGAACATTTGTAGGTAGCACATTCTTATGAGCCTTATGCATTACTAACAAAATATAATCTACCAATTCATGAAATTTCAATAATTTGAGTTGTTTAAATAATACATTTGATGGATGACACTGTTAGCAGTGCGGTTCTGTTAGCAGCATGGTTCTGTTAGCAGAGTGGTTCTGTTAGCAGCATGGTTCTGTTAGCAGAGTGGTTCTGTTAGCAGCATGGTTCTGTTAGCAGAGTGGTTCTGTTAGCAGTGTGGTTCTGTTAGCAGCATGGTTCTGTTAGCAGTGTGGTTCTGTTAGCAGAGTGGTTCTGTTAGCAGTGTAGTTCTGTTAGCAGCATGGTTCTGTTAGCAGAGTGGTTCTCTTAGCAGAGTGGTTCTGTTAGCAGCGTGGTTCTGTTAGCAGAGTGGTTCTGTTAGCAGCATGGTTCTGTTAGCAGAGTGGTTCTGTTAGCAGCATGGTTCTGTTAGCAGAGTGGTTCTGTTAGCAGCATGGTTCTGTTAGCAGAGTGGTTCTGTTAGCAGCATGGTTCTGTTAGCAGCATGGTTCTGTTAGCAGTGTGGTTCTGTTAGCAGAGTGGTTCTGTTAGCAGTGTAGTTCTGTTAGCAGCATGGTTCTGTTAGCAGAGTGGTTCTCTTAGCAGAGTGGTTCTGTTAGCAGCGTGGTTCTGTTAGCAGAGTGGTTCTGTTAGCAGCATGGTTCTGTTAGCAGAGTGGTTCTGTTAGCAGCGTGGTTCTGTTAGCAGTGTGGTTCTGTTAGCAGTGTGGTTCTGTTAGCAGAGTGGTTCTGTTAGCAGCGTGGTTCTGTTAGCAGAGTGGTTCTGTTAGCAGTGTGGTTCTGTTAGCAGTGTGGTTCTGTTAGCAGAGTGGTTCTGTTAGCAGAGTGGTTCTGTTAGCAGAGTGGTTCTGTTAGCAGATGGTTCTGTTAGCAGTGTAGTTCTGTTAGCAGAGTGGTTCTGTTAGCAGTGTGGTTCTGTTAGCAGTGTAGTTCTGTTAGCAGTGGTTCTGTTAGCAGTGTGGTTCTGTTAGCAGTGTAGTTCTGTTAGCAGTGTGGTTCTGTTAGCAGAGTGGTTCTGTTAGCAGTGTAGTTCTGTTAGCAGTGTGGTTCTGTTAGCAGTGTAGTTCTGTTAGCAGTGTAGTTCTGTTAGCAGAGTGGTTCTGTTAGTAGTGTGGTTCTGTTAGCAGTGTAGTTCTGTTAGCAGTGTGGTTCTGTTAGCAGTGTGGTTCTGTTAGCAGTGTAGTTCTGTTAGCAGTGTAGTTCTGTTAGCAGAGTGGTTCTGTTAGCAGTGTAGTTCTGTTAGCAGTGTAGTTCTGTTAGCAGAGTGGTTCTGTTAGCAGTGTAGTTCTGTTAGCAGTGTAGTTCTGTTAGCAGAGTGGTTCTGTTAGCAGTGTAGTTCTGTTAGCAGTGTGGTTCTGTTAGCAGTGTAGTTCTGTTAGCAGTGTAGTTCTGTTAGCAGAGTGGTTCTGTTAGTAGTGTGGTTCTGTTAGCAGTGTAGTTCTGTTAGCAGTGTGGTTCTGTTAGCAGAGTGGTTCTGTTAGCAGAGTGGTTCTGTTAGCAGAGTGGTTCTGTTAGCAGTGTAGTTCTGTTAGCAGTGTAGTTCTGTTAGCAGAGTGGTTCTGTTAGCAGAGTGGTTCTGTTAGCAGAGTGGTTCTGTTAGCAGTGTAGTTCTGTTAGCAGAGTGGTTCTGTTAGCAGAGTGGTTCTGTTAGCAGTGTAGTTCTGTTAGCAGTGTAGTTCTGTTAGCAGAGTGGTTCTGTTAGCAGTGTAGTTCTGTTAGCAGTGTAGTTCTGTTAGCAGAGTGGTTCTCTTAGCAGTGTAGTTCTGTTAGCAGTGTGGTTCTGTTAGCAGTGTAGTTCTGTTAGCAGAGTGGTTCTCTTAGCAGTGTAGTTCTGTTAGCAGTGTGGTTCTGTTAGCAGTGTAGTTCTGTTAGCAGAGTGGTTCTCTTAGCAGTGTAGTTCTGTTAGCAGTGTGGTTCTGTTAGCAGTGTAGTTCTGTTAGCAGAGTGGTTCTCTTAGCAGTGTAGTTCTGTTAGCAGTGTGGTTCTGTTAGCAGTGTAGTTCTGTTAGCAGAGTGGTTCTCTTAGCAGTGTAGTTCTGTTAGCAGTGTGGTTCTGTTAGCAGTGTAGTTCTGTTAGCAGTGTGGTTCTCTTAGCAGTGTAGTTCTGTTAGCAGAGTGGTTCTGTTAGCAGTGTAGTTCTGTTAGCAGAGTGGTTCTCTTAGCAGTGTAGTTCTGTTAGCAGTGTGGTTCTGTTAGCAGTGTAGTTCTGTTAGCAGAGTGGTTCTCTTAGCAGTGTAGTTCTGTTAGCAGTGTGGTTCTGTTAGCAGTGTAGTTCTGTTAGCAGAGTGGTTCTCTTAGCAGTGTAGTTCTGTTAGCAGTGTGGTTCTGTTAGCAGTGTAGTTCTGTTAGCAGTGTGGTTCTCTTAGCAGTGTAGTTCTGTTAGCAGAGTGGTTCTGTTAGCAGTGTAGTTCTGTTAGCAGTGTGGTTCTCTTAGCAGTGTAGTTCTGTTAGCAGTGTGGTTCTGTTAGCAGTGTAGTTCTGTTAGCAGAGTGGTTCTCTTAGCAGTGTAGTTCTGTTAGCAGTGTGGTTCTGTTAGCAGTGTAGTTCTGTTAGCAGTGTGGTTCTGTTAGCAGTGTAGTTCTGTTAGCAGTGTGGTTCTGTTAGCAGTGTAGTTCTGTTAGCAGAGTGGTTCTCTTAGCAGTGTAGTTCTGTTAGCAGAGTGGTTCTCTTAGCAGTGTAGTTCTGTTAGCAGAGTGGTTCTCTTAGCAGTGTAGTTCTGTTAGCAGTGTGGTTCTCTTAGCAGTGTAGTTCTGTTAGCAGAGTGGTTCTCTTAGCAGTGTAGTTCTGTTAGCAGTGTGGTTCTCTTAGCAGTGTAGTTCTGTTAGCAGAGTGGTTCTCTTAGCAGTGTAGTTCTGTTAGCAGAGTGGTTCTGTTAGCAGTGTAGTTCTGTTAGCAGAGTGGTTCTCTTAGCAGTGTAGTTCTGTTAGCAGTGTGGTTCTGTTAGCAGTGTAGTTCTGTTAGCAGAGTGGTTCTCTTAGCAGTGTAGTTCTGTTAGCAGTGTAGTTCTGTTAGCAGAGTGGTTCTCTTAGCAGTGTAGTTCTGTTAGCAGTGTGGTTCTGTTAGCAGTGTAGTTCTGTTAGCAGAGTGGTTCTCTTAGCAGTGTAGTTCTGTTAGCAGTGTGGTTCTGTTAGCAGTGTAGTTCTGTTAGCAGTGTAGTTCTGTTAGCAGTGTAGTTCTGTTAGTAGTGTGGTTCTGTTAGCAGAGTGGTTCTGTTAGCAGAGTGGTTCTGTTAGCATTATGGTGTTAGCAGTGTTGTTCAGAATACATTTAGCTGATGGAGTCAGACAAATGGAAACCTCACTGTGTTTTGTTTCATCTGTTGCAGGCACCGGCCTGAATATCAGCGATAATGAATCCATCCCTGGAAGCCATGATGGAGGAAGCGTCGCCAACTCCCAAATCGTCGAGCTCAGACGAATCCCAATCGCTGACACCCACCTCTAACTGTTCCACTTCACACTGATGTCCTCGGTTTGTTCTTATCAGAAAGATAAATTACAAAACAGTATTTTTATATTGTGAAAATAAATCTTTGCACTAAAACAGTTTTTTAAATAGATCTTTTTCATATAGATGTTTGATACTGTATATTGTTTATACTCCACGTCTGTTCTCCTACAAATGTCATGTAATTTTTTATAAAGTCCTCATGAAGTTTCTGAATGTATATTTTTGTTCTTTTGGTTTACAGTATATGTTCTGTAGAGATTTAGCCAGAAATCAAATGAGCATGAGCAAAACATCTGCTACTGAAGAAGGAGACTGTGTGACATTGTCAATAAATAATGTTTTGTGTAACTGTAGGTGTGTTTGCTTAACTGTCTGTTAGCAAAATATTTCACAAACCAGTGAATTAATTTTAAGGAAGTTCTCAGAAAGTAATCATTGGATGTACGTCTTGAACTGATTGCCTTTTGGAGTCAACAAAGACAACAAGATGACTGCTAACGCTGATTCAATGCTGAGTCAGCATTCACACAATAAAATTATATTTTCTTTCATTTGCTGTTAATTATTTGTCATAATCTCTGCATAAACCTGCTGACCCTGTCCATGGGGCATAGTTTACAGCATGCACTGGTTATATAAGTTATCACATACTGTATGTTAAATCTTCAGTGTTGTTCTTTGAAAAGGGTCAAGTTCTAAGCCTGACTTATCATGCAAAGAACGATAAGTCATGATGAAAGAACTTCATGGGCACTCCAGATCGGTGATATTGTGTCTTTCTGTGATAAAGAACGTGCAGCACGGCTCTCTCCTGTTCACCCCCAGCATGGTGTAACCGAAGATGGTGTTCAAGGGGTCAAGAACAAACCTCGAGGACTCGAACTGATTAAAGCACTGATGCATTTCTGCAGAAACAAGATGAGACACTTTTTTACAGAGTAGCTGACAAAAAGTAGCACTTTCTCTTCTAGTTTATATATA